>SNQJ01S0009432.1:100196-114521 GCA_010110895.2 Picea sitchensis | reverse complement strand
CAACAAAGATAAGACTTTTTTATTTTGGATCTAATTTAGAACGTTGATGTTTCAGAATTAGAGCATAGGCATCACAACCAAAAACTTTAAGATTAGAATAATTACAAGGGTGACCTGTCCATACCTCTTCGGGAATTTTGCATTCTATTGCTGTTGATGGTGATCGATTCACCAGATAACAAGATGTAGATACAACTTCTTCCCACAGTTCATTCTGCAAGTTGGCGTTACTCAGCATACTCCTTGCTCTCTCTAGAAGAGTCGTGTTCATGCGTTCAACAACTCTATTTTTCCGAGGAGTATAGGTAGTGGTTTTATGCCTATCGATCCCAAATTCCTTGCAATAATTCTCAAACTCCATTGACGTAAATTCACCACCATTATCAGTTCTTAAACATTTAATGGATCTACCGGTGCTCTTTTCCACTAAAGCTCTAAACTGCTTGAAAATTGTAAATGCACTAGCCTTATTTTTCAACATATAGACCCAAACCTTTCTAGAGAAATCATCTATAAAAGTTACAAAATATGATGATCCTCCATATGAAATAGTAGGGGATGGTCCCCAAACATAAGAATGGATATAAATTCAAGGATTCCTTCAGTGGTGTGTCTTTCGGTTTTAAATTTTTGCCTATTATGTTTTCCATAAATATAGTACTTGCATAAATCTAACTTTAAATACATTAGACTAGGAAGTAATTTGCGATCATATAATACTTTCAATCCTTGTTCGCTCATATGGCCCAACCATTGATGCCACAATCGAACATAATCACTTTCATTCTCGGATACCGTTGTCGCATGATCTAACTCAGTTCTTCCTTCTAACAGAAATAGGTTACCAACCTTCTTCGCTTTCATAACCAATAGAATTCCTTTGTAGACTTTCATAACTCCACCTTGAGCAATACTCTTATATCCTCCAGTGTCTAAAACTCCCAAAGAAATTAGGTTCTTCCTAAGCTTAGCTACATGTCTCACATCAGTTAGTATTTTAACGGTTCCATCAAACATCTTAATTCGAATGCTATCAATTCCCATAACTTTACATGAAATATCATTTCCCATGTAAACTATTCCTTCATCTATAGACTAGTTAGTAATAAACCAGTGTCTATGAAGACACGTGTGATTTGAAGCACCCGAATCTAATAACCATTTTTGATCATGATGTGAACCAATACTAATTGATAAAACTTCAGTAGTCATACTTGAACCTGTTGTTGAACCTGTTTCAGTTGCATTTGCTCCCTTCGTCTCTTTTGGAGGGTCTTCTTTGGAGGCTTGTTGTCACCTCCAACAGTCCTTCTTCAAGTGTCAAGATTTGCCACAAAACCAGCACTTAAGCTTGCTCTTTCTGCCCTTCGACTTTGATCGAGAGAAATCCCTCTGATCATGCCCTCTTTCTTTAGGTCTGCCTCTGACCATCATCGCTTCAGATGTAGAGGTTTCTAGATTGGATTTACTCCTTGTTTCCTTAGACAGTAATGCTCCAACAATATAATCAAACTCAATACTATTTGTTGAACTGAAACTAATAGAGGTAACAAAGTGATCCCATGACACGGGCAAAGAACACAATAATGTAATTGCCTTATCTTCAGATTCGAATTTCACTCCCATTCCAATCAACTGAACTAAGAGAGTATTACAAGTATTTAAATGATCAGCTATCTTCGTACCTTCCTTCATGCGCAAACTGTCCAATTGTCTTTTTAGGAAGATCCTGCTCGTCAAGAATTTCGTCATGTACAGGATTTCTAGCTTCGTCCACAAATCAGTTGTTGTCTTCTCCAAGACAATATTGAACAAAACATCATCAGCCAAACACAGGCGTATGGCACTCAGTGCTCTCGCATTCATCTCATCCTAGTCATCATCTGTTATGGTTGCGGTTTGCTTTGTTTTTCCCAAAAGCGCCTTCACCACGCCTTGTTGCACGAGCAGGTCGTGCATCTTAACCTTCCACATCTCAAAATTGTTCTTGCGATTGAACTTCTCAATTTCAAACTTAGCACTCTGCAGCTTTTCCATTAGAGAAAACATTCCAAAAAACACCACTACTTATAACAACCAAGGCCTTTTGAAAAAATATGTAAAAGAATGATGATATAATCTTCAGAAAATTTAATAAAAAAAATCTTTTAAAAAAAAAAATCACTTTTACTTTAATTCCTCCACCTTTACTTTTTCACTTTATACCTTTATTTCAAAAAATAAAAATAAAAACTTTTACTTCATCCACCTTCACCCTTAATTCATACCACTCTTAATCATCCACATTCAAGCTTTAAAAAATAATACAATATAATATTCCAACTATATTGTTATAGTTGTAGTCAAAGCAGATTATCCCAAAAACAAATGCAAACCTTCACGCTTAAAAGCATACAATATAATATTCCAATTATATTGTTATAGTTGTAGTCAGAGCAGAACTTACTGTCTTATCCCAAAAACAAATGCAAACGCTCTGCTAAGAGAAGAGACCCGCACCCTAAGAGCATCACAGAGCTGGACACCCACCTCCTCTACCTCACGTGCCAAGCGTTGATTCCAGATCCCCGTAGCACCTCTATGCACGATTTGATCCGCAGGAGAGACTCAGGACGATTTGGAAATCGACTCCCCTCTCTGCGCGTGTTCTATCACCACTGATTTCTTAACCAGATTTTGCCGCCACCTCCACCTCCTCCGAAGGATGATGCTCGCAATGTCTCCCTCAATTCACGATCTTGCAGCACGACTGGCTTGTTGTATCACAAATCTTTAATTAGAAACGTTCTGATACCACTTGTTGCTTGTTGTAATTGTAAATGCGGAAAATACAATCACACAGAATATAAAAGACACGGAGATTTGCGTGGTTTACCTAAACGTTGGGCTAAGTCCACCAAACAGAGGTATTGGTTGTTTTATTATTCAAATCATAGAAATTACAGTAGCTCACTCACTTCTTGTGTGCTTCTACTAGCTTACATAAATTTATATACATTTACACAGAAAACTGATTATTAAATGCAATCCTATCAATATCCTAACTTGGCCTCAATAGTTACAACCAATGCTGAATAATAGGATCTCAATTCTATTCTTGGAATTTATTGTCACTCTTTAACAAATACATTTATCCAACCTATTCTAAACCTGGACACATTGTTGAGAAAACCTCGCAACAAACTCCAACTAATTACTGATGTAAGCATTATTTCCAATATCAACATCATCAAAACGATGAAAATTGGAGGGAAACGTGGTAAGCGATATTTTAAAATGCGTCTCCCTTGAGAGTTGCTGTCAATATACTGCAAATCATAAATACCCATCGCAAACCCATTTTTCCGACTTGATCTGCTAAAATCGTGGCGTCTCAAGTTGTAGAGATGTTTGGCGAGAGTTGATTTTGCTACACCGCCCATTCCCGCAATCCCCACAATCGTTGTAGAATTTGAATGGCTATGTTTCAAAATTTCATTCTGAATATCTTGAACCGCCTGGTCGAGGCCGACTGGGTATTTAGCGACCTCTAATGCTTCCCATTTAAATACCTCTTTTAATACAATATTCACAATGTTCTCCAAAATCTCTCCATGGTCACTAAAAACGCAAACAAATATATTCACTCATCAGGATTAGAACATAATTTGATAAATCTAAGATTTCCCATAAATATACTTCTATTTTTCAATTTCACAGATTCTGTAACAAATAGTAAAGTAAGGATTCACCTTTCATCCGTTTTGAACAGCAGGCCAGAAGTCATGGAGGCTGGGTTGAGGGCTATCTTCCATTTCTCGATGACTTCCATGGCGACTCTGCCTTTGCTTTGGTGTTTCTCAAAGGCTTCTGCGTAAAGCCCGCTCTCAATGTGACGCAGGTCTTTAGGGTGAACGCCAAAAAACACAGGAATAATCTTGATGTTGCGCTGATGATATGATCTCAAAATCCAATGAAGCTCTTCCAATTACCAACTCGATTCAGCATAACGCCAAGAAAAGATGACAACATGAACCGAGGAACTCTGAATGGCACCGATGATTGCAGCGGAAAGAGTACCTCCTGTGCAAATCTCCTTTTCATCGAGGAAAACGCACAGCCCGTGGCATTTTGTGAGGCGATTATAGATGAGGCTGGCAAGAGTACTTTTGACGTCGGTCCCATGTGGTTTATGAAAACTTCCTATGATGCTGCCTGCACTTGCTCCATAGGTTATATGAACGAGCTTATGAGCATCACTCTCAAGATCTATGAAATTCACAAGTTGAATAACAATTTCTAAATTATTCTCCACTAAGTAGTTTCTTATAATTTTCCACATGTCTTTCAAAAAGATATATTCATAAGAAATTTACATAAAATGAATGAACTTTGTCCAAATCTTTCAAAAAGAGTATTATTTATGATCTATTTCTCCACACCATCTCAAACTTAAAAGAGTATTATTTATGATCTATTTCTCCACACCATCTCAAACTTAAAAAGAGTATTATTTATGTTACTATTTCTCATCTCCTCGCCCTTGTCACTTGATATCTCATCTCCTCGCCCTTGTCACTTGATATGATCTAGAAATTAAATGAGTATCATATGATATGTTATGTTTTTGTTTTTTAAGACAACTAATTTCATTTATAATAATCATTTCATATAATTAAGTTTTAAATGTTGTTTAAAAAAACAACAATTTTCAAAATTATTTTTCATCAAACATTGTTGACTCAAACCACTTATCATAAGAAGCTTTATGTGTTATGTCTTTAATTCTCTAACTAGAGTTAAATTATCAATTAAGGTACATGAGTTTTGAGGTTTTGTTCACTATATATGCAATCCTTAGTTCTCAAGTATCATTAAAATGTTATTTTTCTTGGTTTATGAATGATATGGAGTTATTGATGTGGCTAATTATTAAAACTAATTAAATATGTTGTATAGATAGAGTTAGGGACTATCTAGGTTATTAAGAAAAAAAGGTCCACGTTCCACCACTTCTTTTCTTGGCATTGGCTTGACAAAGCAAGTCATCGAGGGCATAGAGTAACCATTGACTCTACATGCTCAAATCCTCAAAATAAACCTCACACTTGTAAGGAGAATTCACACTACTAAAAGTAAATCATGCTTGCATACTTTAAACTAGACTGTGAAAGTAAATCACATTATTCAAAGCAATAAACCTTTGCTGCAAAAAGAAAAAACTTATGCTACATAAAGTAAGAAGTCTAACTACAAAAAACTTATTTTAGTCGACACAACTCTTCATCCAACCATATGATTTTGTTGTGGCATGCTAGAAAAAGAATCCACAAGAAATTACATCTACAAAATGAAATATTGATATTAAGAAAAAGACTAACCCTCAATCACCCACATGATTGTAGGATGTTGTAAGAGGAAAGACATATATGGGTAGTTATGGAATGCAATTGCATAACATGAACACACACATGCAATAGGTGCATTCATCAATCAAACTCACTAAGTGGGCCCTTGCACAAAGAGGGAAGATGAATCCTTAAACCTAATTCAAATTACTATAACAACTCATTGCATGAATGGAAGTGATATGAAATTACAATAATACTTTGCAACTCACAAGTTTTGTTCTAATTAAGATGAGTCTCAAAATATCCAAGCTACAAAGAGATGTATATATATTGGGGATTTTTTTTATTCTTCAAAATGGGTATAAAGGATTTCCAAGACTCCCTTAATTGATTTTTCCTCGAGAATTGCAAGTTGTCTAGTGGTGGTTAACTGAAATAATGTAGATTACTGAAGAACCGAACTATAAGGTCCATCACCCATCTTTCTCAACCAAACTATTGGACCATGCCTTCTTTGGTTATGTGCAAAATAATTCATGAAGCCTGGCTTGCGAGGCTTATGATTTATTTTATCATTCAATTATCTTGGGTTCTTTTGGTTTATAAAAACTTAATATGTTTCCAACACTAACATTGGCACTATCCCTATCACTTACAAGCATAGATAGGTAGTATGGGATTCAAGAGAAGAGGAGGAAACAATTCATTTGAAGGAGGAGATTNAAAAAACTTATGCTACATAAAGTAAGAAGTCTAACTACAAAAAACTTATTTTAGTCGACACAACTCTTCATCCAACCATATGATTTTGTTGTGGCATGCTAGAAAAAGAATCCACAAGAAATTACATCTACAAAATGAAATATTGATATTAAGAAAAAGACTAACCCTCAATCACCCACATGATTGTAGGATGTTGTAAGAGGAAAGACATATATGGGTAGTTATGGAATGCAATTGCATAACATGAACACACACATGCAATAGGTGCATTCATCAATCAAACTCACTAAGTGGGCCCTTGCACAAAGAGGGAAGATGAATCCTTAAACCTAATTCAAATTACTATAACAACTCATTGCATGAATGGAAGTGATATGAAATTACAATAATACTTTGCAACTCACAAGTTTTGTTCTAATTAAGATGAGTCTCAAAATATCCAAGCTACAAAGAGATGTATATATATTGGGGATTTTTTTTATTCTTCAAAATGGGTATAAAGGATTTCCAAGACTCCCTTAATTGATTTTTCCTCGAGAATTGCAAGTTGTCTAGTGGTGGTTAACTGAAATAATGTAGATTACTGAAGAACCGAACTATAAGGTCCATCACCCATCTTTCTCAACCAAACTATTGGACCATGCCTTCTTTGGTTATGTGCAAAATAATTCATGAAGCCTGGCTTGCGAGGCTTATGATTTATTTTATCATTCAATTATCTTGGGTTCTTTTGGTTTATAAAAACTTAATATGTTTCCAACACTAACATTGGCACTATCCCTATCACTTACAAGCATAGATAGGTAGTATGGGATTCAAGAGAAGAGGAGGAAACAATTCATTTGAAGGAGGAGATTGAGATCTTACAATCATTGACAATAAGATTGATGGCACAAATGGTTGCTAAAAGGTGACACAATTGCACAAGAACTAGAGAAGTATTTAAAGTGTTTTGGTCTATTAATCTCCTAATGATTACAAATAAGCATATATCAAAACTAATTTTAAAAAAAAAACTAAACCATTGTTGTGAATTGTGTTAAAGTACCTTCTCTCTCTATATATATATTCTATTTTTTTTTTAATGGTATAGGATGGTAACTTGGTATATGGTAATTTGGTCAACCATCTGTGGATGAAGAAGTTCTACCATGACATGCTCCACACCTCCATACTGCAAGGTATAAATTGATAAAAACTCAAGAGCTTACTTGATTTTCCATCCACAACAATTTTTAGAAAATCGCTTCCAACTCTCAAAGGGTTAAGGAAGACTTTACCCGATCAACTTTATACAAATCCTTCCAACTTCCATAGGGTTAATGATGACTGTATCCAATCATCTATCCCAATTTTAGTCCCTACTAAAGCTGAAGAACTATAGCAATGAGTTAGTTATTAACTTGCTATTAGTTTAGTCTTCAAATTTAATGTTTTATTAAAAACAAGCCAATTCAAAGACAAGTCACTTCAAATGGTCAAACTATTTATTTTTTAATTTTAGTAAGAACTACACTACCACATAAACTTGTTTAATAAATCCATTATAACTCTATAAATCATGCTTGCATAGTTTAAACTAGACTGTGGAAAGTAAATCACATTATTCAAAGCAATAAACCTTTGCTACGTAAAGAAAAAATGTATGCTACATAAAGTAAGAAGTCTAACTACAAAAAGATTATTTTAGTCGAGATAACTCTTCATCTAACCTTATGATTGTGGTATGGCATGCTAGCAAAAGAATCCACAAGAAATTACATCTACAAAATGAAATATTGATATTAAGAAAAAGACTAACCCTCAATCACCCACATGATTGTAGGACCCACATGAGAGGATGTTGGAAGAGGAAAGACATATATGGGTAGTTATGGAATGCAATTGCATAACATGAGCACACACATGCAATAGGTGCATTTATCAATTGAACTCAATAAGTGGGCCCTTGCACAAAGAGGGAAGATGAATCCTTAAACCTAATTCAAATTTCTATAACATCTCATTGCATGAATGAAAGTGATATGAAATTACAATAATACTTTGCAACTCACAAGTTTTGTTCTAATTAAGATGAGTCTGAAAATATCCAAGTTACAAAGAGATTTATATATATTGGGGATTTTTTTTATTCTTCAAAATGGGTATAAAGGATTTCCAAGACTCCCCCTAATTGATTTTTCCTCAAGAATTGCAAGTTGTCTAGTGGTGGTTAACTGAAATAATGTAGGTTGCTAAAGAACCGAATTGTAAGGTCCATCACCCATCTTTCTCAACCAAACTATTGGGTTGTGCATGCTTTGGTTATGTGCAAAATAATTCATGAAGCCTTGCTTGCGAGGTTTATGATTTCTTTTATCTTTAAATTATCTTGGGGTCTTGTGGTTTATAAAAACTTAATATGTTTCCAACACTAACATTGGCACTATCCCTATCACTTACAAACATAGATAAATAGTATGGGATTCAAGAGAAGAGGAGGAAACACTTCATTTGAAGGGGGGATTGAGATTTTACAATCATTGACAATAAGATTGATGACACAAATGGTTACTAAAAGGTGATACTATTACACAAGAACTGGAGAAGTATTTAAAGTCTTTTGGTCTATGGATCTCCTAATGATTACAAATAAACATATATCAAAACTAATTAAAAAAAAAAAAACACTAAATCATTATTGTGAATTGTTTTAAGGTACCTTATCTCTATATATTCTAATTTTTATTTTTAATGGTATAGGATGGTAACTGGGTATATGGTAATTTGGTCAACCATTTGTGGATGAAGAAGTTCTACCACGACAGGCTCCACACCTCCATACTGCAAAGTATAAATTGATAAATTGCTATTAATTTAGTCTTCAACTTTAATTTTTTCTTAAAAACAAACCAATTTAAACACAAATCATTTCAAATGATCAAACTATTTAGTAAGAACTACACTACCATATAACCTTGTCTAATAAATCCATTATAACCATATAAATCATCTTATTCATAACAATAATAATAATAAATGAGAAAATTCATTGTGTTTCTTTAAAGTTCCATCATATATATAAAAGAGTGTCACCCACATGGATTAATTACTATGTATTACATAATATTTTAAATAAAAGATTGGACTAATACGTTGTAAGACTGGTTTACCTTCCAAGAAGGCTTGAGAATAGGGAGTGGGCACTCCTTACGCCTTCGAATAATCACTTTTTCAAGAGGAGGCTTTTCGTCCGCGGAAAATAATTTTCCAATGGTGGGTACATATAATAAAAAGAAAAATCCGTAACAATTTTATTCGCTTTATAGTATAGAGATTAATATTTTTAAACGTGGAAAAAAGTCAAATTCACTTTCTGGAAAAAAAAATTAGAAAATTGTATAGATTTGTTAAAAATATCTGTTTCTTCTTAATAGGTTATAAGTTCAAATCTAGAGGGTATGTATACTTCCATAGGCTTTAGCAGTCAAATCCCTACGAGTAAGGAGAGAACTAGATGAACTAGGATAAATGCCTTGAAAGAAAAACTTTTATTATTATTATTATTATATACAACATGAGTGGGCCTAATGGTTAAGAACATGTGTTTCCTCCTAAGAAATTACAAGTTCAAATCTAGAGGGGGGAAGGGTATGTATACCTTTGTAGACTTTACCAGTCAAATTGTTGGGTGAAGAGAATCTCATACACCAATCTGGTGAATAATCATGACCTTAAAAATCATTCTAAAATATTTTAGCAAAGTTTATTTTGCAAGTGAAACAAAGATAACTACACAAGTATATTATTCCAACATTTTTCTTTGAAAACTTAAGAGGAAACTTCATGAAAAACTTGAGTTGAGAATCACTTTCAACTTGTGAATTTCTTAAATATTGAGATTGATGTTGACATGCACATTCATTTTATGTAAATTCATATTTAATTTTTTATGAATATATTTATTTAACCATGTGGAGAAAATTCTAAGAAACTACTTAATGGAAAATAGCTTAGAATGTATTATTTAACTTGTGAATTTCATAGATCTTGATAGTGATGTTGACAAGTTCATTCATATCATGTAAATTCCTAGTTAAGTCTTTATGAATATATTTTCTTAAAAGATGTGGAGAAAATTCTAAAAAACTACTTAGTGGAGAATATTTTAGAAATTGTTATTCTAACATCTCTTTTTGGAAATTTAAGAGAAAACTTCCTAAACAACTTGAGTTGAGAGTCGCTTTCAAATTATGGATTTTGTAGATCTTGAGAGTGATGTTGAGAAGCTTGTTCATTTCATGTAAATTCCTAGTTAAGTCTTTGTCAATATATCTTCTTGAAAGATGTGGAGAAAATTCCAAGAAACTACTTAATGGAGAAGTGTTTAGAAATTGTTATTCCAACATCCCCTCTTGGAAACTTAAGAGAAAATATGATCTTTACACTTTCGTGGATATTTCGCTAGAATAGTTCGTCACAATGGATCTAATAAAAAATACTAAAATATTTACTATTACAATTATTTTTCCTTCAGATCTCAGAATACTTAGTTATTGTTTTTCTCCTTATGCATGAAATAGATAAAATGCAGAAAATAGAGAACAGTAAAATACAATTACACCATCCACAAATAAACACAAGATATGACCTAGGAAACCCAATACGAGAGAAAACTCAGTTAGAAGGTGAGGCTATTCTTCTCTCTTTTCTTTGGTATTGAAATGATGCAAGTACGAAGAAAGAGGCACACTCTCTGGAGTTGCATTTGAATTGTGGCATCTATGGATGCTACATAATCTCTCCTCCTCTATTATTGATCTAGATTATTTTGAGAAAGAAATGTAAGCAGATATATAGCAATGAAATACACAAAAATATTGTTAGAAACACTGAGATACAATAATACACAAATTTTAGTAATGAAAGAAATGTACAGAAACTGTAAAAATACAAAGCGCATAAACTTGCTAGAATGGTGGCAGCTTATCTCTGATAAGAGATGTGATGGATACACTCATTCACAAGAAGATGATGATATTTACAATGAGGCTCTAAAGGCCTTTTTAACATAAAGAAAATCCAAAACCCTAACCTCGAAAGATGAAAGGCCAAAAGGTTTCAGGGCCCCTATGGGGGTAATTGATACGTCAACTTCTGAGGGTGTAAAATTTGCATACGATCTCTTTTTCATTCAACGTAAATTTTTTAGGCTGTTGCCTAGGCCTGAAATGCCTAAAAAACGTCATTTAGGGCCTCAAAATGGCCCCTGAAGTTTGGGACCCAAAAAATTATAGAAAAATGGCCAAGGTGGAAAATTGTGTTTTGACCCAATGGAATAGGTGGGTGGCTACCGATATCCACCTGGATCAATCCTCCCCCCTTCGGAATCAACGGTCTCCATTGTGTCAAACTCCCGAGGAATCTTTTGTTGAGCCTTGGTGAGTTGCTTGCTTTGTTGAAGAAGTTGTCATGCTTAGTTTGTTGAAGGTTGTCACGAACCCGTTGTTGGAGAAGTTGGATCTATTCAACCAATCTAATTTCATGATCTGTCTGAGTGTGGGAGCACTCTCTTGGTGAATATGCAACATGAGGAGAATGAAGGGATCTTTTGTAACTTTGCTTGACTGGTCAGTGTGGAGGCACCCCTGTAGATGCAATGAGAATATCTTTGTGCTCTTCTATAATCTTGTCAATCTGCTTCTATTGGATATAAAGGTCTTGGGTTGAGGCTGCAATGGTTGTAGTGTCCTTTTGTTCACCTTCTGATCAGCTCGTGAAGAGACCAAACTTTGCAATATGAGATATTACTTTGTGGCATTGTTTTGGCAAGACAATAATTGGAACTACCTTTGGTATCATGTAGAGGTCACCCCCTAGAGTAACAATGATGTTGTAGGGTTGAGAGTCATAAAAAACATGATGCTTCCACATATATGGTTGGCCTAAAAAAACATAGTAGAATTCCAGTGGGGAAACATCACACAATACCTCATCCTTAAAGGGATTGATGCCATAGGACAAATGCACTATTGGTTGACATGAAGATCTCATCCCTGGCAAATCCACCCAATGTCGTATGACTGCGGATGTGGTGTTGTTGGAAAATCTAACTGATTGACGACCTCCACTGAAATGAGGTTCTTCTGGCTTCCACTTTCCATAATAAAATGCAGCGAGGTCCCCTTCACTTGTATCTTTGAATGGAAGAGGGGCTCCCCCTCCTCAAGATGCTCTACTAGTTCATTTGGTTGAATTGTTTCGGTCACGACAGTAGCAGTGGGTTCTGTATCAATGATCTGTCTCCTTTTATTATTTTATGAATTAGGGTCCAAGTCAGGGATCAACTCTGTTTCTTTGATCTCAACCACCAATCACTGTTTTGAGTGACATTCATCTTTGTTGTGCCAATGGATTTTGTGGAAGTTGCACCACTTCCCAGTGTCCTTCTTCATCTTCTCATTACCCTTCTTATCATTTTTCTTGGAATGGTTGTCTTGAAGTTGGTTGTTATGTGAGTTAGGGTCTCCTTTACCATACTTTGGTTGTTGTAGATTTGCAGACCCAAACTCCTGCTTGTTCTGTTGCTTAAATTTTTTCTCAATTTTGATAGCATATCAATAAGCGACTCCCAATGATGAGATGTCTAGAAACTCCATTTCAGTTTGGATGTAACTGTGTAGATCCCCACTATATTTCAGAACCAGATGTCACTCGCAGTCTTTGATACCCATCTTGGTGTGCAAGGTATGGTAGGTATTTGTGAACTCTGACACTATTTGGCACCTCTCCTAACACAATGTTGTCCATCTCATGTACTTCTTCATAATTTCCAACATGGTAATATTGTTCCTTGACCACATCCATAAAAATATCCCAACTGGGCTCAGCCCCAAATATTCCAGAGTCCTTTGTGGTATTTTTCTCCCAATAAGTTTCCCACCAATATTTGACATGGGGGACATCCTTGAGTGCAAAGGTGATATTTTCTCTATCGGAAAGATTATGGACAAATAAATAACCTTCTAGCATATTTAACCAATTTTCCAAAGCATATGCATCTATCTGACCTTCAAACATAAGAATGTCAAAATTAACTTGTACCTTGAAAGGGGTGAAGCTTCCAAAGTGGTCGCTTGATGAAGACACATATGTTGTTTTCGATAGGTGTCGAAGGATTTGGGAAAAAATCTCCATCATTTCGTCCCTCTATAGCGTGAGGGCTTCCTCAGGAAAAAAATTAACAGAATATTATACTTTCGTGTCTCTCTTTTCTCCCTCCATTGGAGGTCGCTCGGGCCGGTGAGAACGATTTTCTTCAAAAGAAACTAGCTCGAGACCCAACTCTCTATACCCTAACCTCGTTAGGGACATGCAATAAGAAATGACAAGGATAAGCCTGCTTTGATACCATAGATCCAAATTATTTTGAGAATGAAATGAAAACAGAGATATACCAATGAAATACACAAAAATGTTGCCAAAAACACATAGATACAATGACGCACAATTTTTATTAATGAAAGAAATGTATCGAAACTGTAAAAGTGCATAAACTCGCTAAAATGGTGGAAACTTTTCTTTGAGAAGGGATGTGAAGGCTACACTCATTCAAAATAAGATGATGATGTTTACAATGAGGCTCTAAAGGCCTTTTTAACATAAATAAAATCCAAAACCCTAACCTCGAAAGATGAAAGGCCAAAATGTTTGCGGGCCTCAATGGGGTAGTTGATATGTCAACTTGCCGAGGGCGTAAATTTTGCATACAATCTTTTTTTGCGTCACACGATATCTCATTGGAAAGGTCTATCCGAGATGAACACATTTCGACTGTGGGGCCCAAAATTCCCAGAAAACGTCGTTTAGGGCCTCAAAACAACCCCAGAAGTTTGGGACCCGAAAATTTGTAGAAAAACAAATAAGTTGGAAAATTATATTTTGAGCCAATGGAATAGGTGGGTGGCCACCGATATCCACCTGGATCATTTATTCTCACAGAATACCACTCTCAGATGTTCTACTCAGCTATGGAACAAGATACAATGAAAAAGAATGGAACCCCTTCTCCTCCTACTGGCCTGGCTTTTAACATAGCTTGATAGACATCTAGGGATAGGATTTTGACATCCTCAACCTTCAATTGTGATAAGGTTTTGGACCTTATAGAATGTTATTAGAAAATCTACTACGTGGGTAGCCCCACATGTCTAATTAATAGAGGCTGACGTGGCATCCACTCGCACCATGGTGATCAATATGGTATTTCAACTTATGGGAGGCATAACTTTCT
>SNQJ01S0009432.1:77850-90471 GCA_010110895.2 Picea sitchensis | reverse complement strand
ACAACAGTCCTCCCTAGCACCTCCCTTCCACCCTGAAATATAAATCTTTGCTACTGAAACTTATTATAGTGATATAATGTTCAACAATGTCTTACCAGACTCATCACTGTTCTGTTGCATTTCATTGCTCTGTCTACCTCACTGCCTTCCTGCACACATGACTTGCGATGTCTGTTCTTCTGCTTTTTATGCTTTGTGTACCATGTCCATTCACTGCACAGTTCCTCTTGTTTTCAATTTAGTTGTTGCACTCTTATCCTTCTTCTTACATGAATCACCTTCAACAACATCCACAACAATTCCAGCAACAACAGCAGCCCCATCTCTTCTCTGTACTGTGTATTTATAGCTTTTGTGCACCTTGTGCATGCAATGCACGCATTACCTCTACATACTCACACCACGTCGATATACTCCATAACTCAAGTGCTATGTTTGATCATCATCGTGACTCTTCAGCTTCTCTGGCCATTTTTCCACTCGTTCAACATCATTGTATGTTATGTTGAGATTCCTCAGCCTCTCTGGAAGTTGAGACTCTTCGTCTTCTCTGTGATAGTCGAGCTCACCTTCTCTGTTCCAGTTACAAGCTTCAATGCTCATCCAGATGTCAATCACCTCCACGACCATCTTCATCCCTCTTGAATATTCCCAGAGACTCTTCATCTGCTCTGTCAATCACCCCGAAGTGTCTTCGAGTCCTCTGGCATAAACCATCAATGGTTTCTGGCAGTTACACTGTGACGTGCAACAGTAGCCCTCCGATCTCCTTCAGTTTCATCTGCACCATTGAATTAGCTGTGATTTATGCGTTTCACACTTTCACAATTCGGAGATTCTGCGATGAGGCATCTTGACTCTTCATGTTGCGAGCTCCGAAAAGGAGCTTGGCTGCTCTAGCTCCCTCCTCTACATGACCACAGCTGGTGACCAACGGTTATAGCGATATTTCACCTTTTTGGTATTTCGGCATTCGTATGATCCCGTGTTTTGACACTCCCAGACGCGATCCCCAAAATTCTGAGGCAGAGCTTATCTGCACTAGGTCCTTCCTCCAGGCGCTATGAACTTATGGTCTTCATTGACCCTAGTCAACGGTCCACAATCTCGATGAATCAACGGTCCAGATATTTTCGTGATCTTGCATCTCGTTGTTCCTTAGATGGAGGCTCTCGTCACTCCAAGCTGCAATAGGTGAAACTCCGAGATGGAGCTCAAATCGACAATCCACGTTCTAGGTGATCTGATGGTCTTGATCTTTTTGTGATCTCGCATCTCACGGATCCTTATATGTGGGTTCTTGTTACTCCAAGTCGCGATACGCGAAGCTCCGAGATGGAGCTTAGATCAACGGTCCAGAACTCTTGGTGATCTGACAGTCCAGATCATATCATGAGTTCGCTTCTCCCGATTCCTATGATGGAGGTTCTCGTCACTCCAAGTCGCGATACGTGAAGCTCCGAGATGGAGATTAAATCAACGGTCCACGATTTCAACGAATCTACGGTTGGGATTAAATCGTGATTTTGCATATCGCAATTTCAATGGTCATATTTCTTGCCTCTTCAAGTCGCGAGTCGTGAAACTCCGAAATGGAGTCAACGGTCCAGATCACACCTTGATCTGACGGCTGTGATTAAATCACGATTTCACATATCATGATTTCAATGGTCACATTTCTTGCCTCTTCAAGTCGCGAGTCACGAAACTCCGAAATGGAGTCGACAGTCCAGATCACACCTTGATCTGATGGTTGTGATTAAATCGTGATTTTGCATATCGCAATTTCGACATTTCTGTGGTGAATGTTCTTTTACATCTCCAACTCCCAATCTGCGAAACTCCGAAATGGAGTCGGATTGATGGTCCAGATCGCACCTTGATCTAACGGCTACAATTAAATCATGATTTCACATATCACGATTTCAAGAGGTGAGAGGTTTTAGCATTTCTAATCTTTGACTTTCCAGTCAGTGAAATGCTAATTTGCATCCATGTGTCCTGCCCGTAGATGGACGGTCCTCCTTCTTTCAGGATTTTGTTTACCTGCTTCTCCTTGCACTTTAATGAACGTGCAGGTTCTCCCTGATCCAACGATGGTCGAATCTTACGCTCAGTTCTGACGCCTAAGATCTATCCTTCTCTTCTGTGCATTCTTCTTATCTACAATCAATTTTGACGGCCATCGGGAATTTAGGATGGGATCCAACAATCACTGACGCTTCTCTTCCTGAGCTTACTCATCCTCCTTACTTGGAATGATTTCTAAGTGTCAAGGGCCTTGACCTTTGATCCGCCTAAGATCTTGAGTACACTATCTCTCTTGAGCTTTACCAATGAGTTAACCTCATCCCTGGTGCACACCTATGCACTATATTCGACTCTGCGCTAATTCCTCCTGAGCTTACTTTGTTCTTGTTTTTCCATCGATGCACACTCTGATCCTGCATCAATGACAAGCTCACTTTTCCTGTTAAACCTACCAACAATCCTCTGCACTATCTCTTCTAAACTTATCGAGCTTGCTATGTAGCGTTTTCCTAAAATACTTCCGATGCCCGTCTGTTACATTCTTCCTGTACTCATGTCATCTTCACTGTTGTACTTGCCATCAATGATAATCATATGTTGCCTGTTAAACATTTTCCAACACTATCTATGTCGTTGGAAAGGTATCAACGTGTAGAATTTAGAATCTTCCTCCATTCTAAGGTTTGGACCATAAAAAATGGTTTTTTGAAGCCCCAAAATGGTTCTAGAATATTTTTGACTATTTTTTCAACCTAAATTTCCAAATTTGGACCAGCCATCGAAATGCCCCTGCAAGTTGATTCCTCTAATTTTTCCACCCAAAAAGTAGTGAGATAAATGAAAAATAAAATAATGATCCAATCTGGATCATACCTCACCATTTAGGGATACTTTTGGTCCCCAAAATATTTATTGAATGAGGTGAGGAAATCTTTCCTCTACCTTCTCCCTGGAGTACCACTTTGCTTTTCCTGGAAGTTGTCCTTTCAGCCTAATATGTCAAAGGTTATGTTGCCCTTGTCTTGTAGTTATGGATTGCTTCTGTCAATTCTATCTGAGAAACTGGTGCTAAATCCTCTATGGAAGGTATAACCTACTCCTCCTCCTAATCGAATATGGAGGGCTCATAGAATTTGAGATTCTCCACATTCCCTACTGAGTAAACGTGCATGTATGGGGGTAGATTGGTTTTGTGGGAATTATATCCCACCTTTTCCAATACCTAAAAAGGACCATATTTTAGATACTTGATCTCCTTACCAGGACCCTATAGTCTTTCCTTATTCATCTATAACCATACACTATCTCCCACTCTAAATGTTTTCTCTATTTTGTGTTGGTCATGTCTATCCTTGTATTTTTCTTATGACTTCTTCATTATCTCATGTACTTGCAAATGGATCTTCTCAATCTTCTCAACAATTTTTTCTTCTTTCAATGCATCTCATGTGAGGTCCTCCCTCACTCCTCCTTGTTGTCCATATACATTACATCTAAGGGTGAAGGTGGAAAATACCCAAAGCAAGTTTTCAAAAGGTGACTTACCAATAGAAGTGTGGACTTATATATTATAAGAGTGTTGTATATAGATAAATTTTTCATCCCAAGTATTCAGATACTTTTGATTGTAACCCCTCAAAAGATGCACCAAAGTCCCATTGACTACTTTTGTCTTCTGATATTTCTGTGGATGGAATGTTGTAGACATCTTCAACTTAGTGTCCATCTTCTCCCACAATGTAGTCCAAAATGCACTAAGAAATATGGTATCCCTATCTAAGATGATGCTCCTTGGCATCCCAAAGTGCACCCAATCTTGTTGAAAGAAGTTATTTTCTACTTCTTGTCCATTGATGGTCTTTTTACAAGGCATGCGAATGCACATTTTTATAAACCTATCAACTACAACAAATACATAGTCATGTCCCTTCCTGGTTGTTGCTAAACCTCCCACAAAATCCATGGAAATGTTTTCCCAAGGTCTAGTGGATACAGGTATGGGATGGTATGGACCTTTCATCTTTTTGTTGGGCTTGATGGTACAACAAAATATACATTCTCTAATATATTGTGCTACATATTCTTTCATCCAGGGTCAATACACATACCTCTGTAAATTGGAAATCGTCTTACCAACACAAAAATGTCCAACAACCTTGGAGGATTGAGCCTCTCTGATACAATGCAATCGTTCACCTTTAGGAACATAGAGCTTTTCAAGCTTGTAGAGTAACCCATTCTGGAAATTATTGTCAGCCTTTTTGTCACCTTCTTCTATATGAATTTAGCCTTGTAGTTGTTGAAACACCTCCTTGAAGTCCTCATATTCTATGTATGCCTATTTGTATGCATCACGGGTAAAAGGATCAATGTGCACCACAGTTCCAAAAGTTGTAATCTTGTACATTGGTGGTTGTGAAAGCATGTCTGCCAACTTATTTGTGTTACCCTCCTTATGATTTATGAACATATGAAATTGTTGTAAAAATGACATCCACTTGTAGTGTCTAGTTTTTTGTAACTTACTCCAGGCTTGGAAATACTGTAGTGCCTTGTGATTTGTGTGGATGATTGTTTCCTTTCCCATCAGATAGTGTTTCCACTTTTTGAAATCTTACACCAAGGCATAGATCTCCTTGTCATAGGTAGGATTGTTGAGAACTGCCCCATGAAATACTTCATAATGATAGAATATGAGAATTTCTCCCTGCATCAATATTGATCCCATGACATACCCACTTGCATCTATCTCCACTTCGAAAGGAACATACAAGTTTGGTAGTGTGATCACTGGTGCTTAACTGATTTGTCTTTTCATCTAATCAAAGACCTTTTTTCTAGTCTTCCCCCACTGGAAACTCTTACCATTGGATGTTATGGCATGGAGTGGTGCAACTACTATTGAAAATGAAGCTATGAACTTCTGCAAGTATTGTGTTCCCCCAAAAAAACTCCTAACTTCAGTGACCTTTGTAGGAATTGTCCATTTCATGATGGCCTCCATATTTACGGGATCTATCTTAAGCTCCCCTCCACCGATCACATACCCCAAATACACTAAAGACTACTAAGAAAACTCACATTTCTTCAGATTAGATGACAATTGGTGTTTTTTCAGAGTCTCTAACACCTGCATAAGATGTGAGATGTTCTCCTCCTAGGTAGCACTATAAGCCAATATATCATCCAAATAAACAATACAAATGAATCTGGAAAAGGGCATAAAACATCATTCATTACTCTCATAAATGTAGTCGGTGTGTTGCATAAATCAAATGGCATAACCAACAACTCATACAGAAATTTCCTTGTCTTGAAGGTGGTCTTACAGGTATCTTCTTCTTTGACTCATACCTGGTGATATCCTGATTTCAAATCCAATTGAGTGAAATAATTTTCATGTTGTAGCTAGTCCAACAAATCATTGATCCTTGGTAGGGGGTACCGATTCTTTAGAATAATCTTGTTCAATGCCCTGTAATCGGTATGCATTCTCCAAGTCCCATCCTTCTTGGTAAAAATTATAATGGGTGACCCACAAGGTGAGGTACTTGGTTGAATCAAACCCTAATCCAACAACTGTTGCAACTGCATATTCACTTCATTTGCTCCCATAATGGGTTGTCTATCAATAATTTTATTTCATGCTCCACTTCCCTCTTAGGTGGTATCCCTTTAGGATCCTGGAACACTCCTTTGTATGTCTGTAGAAACTCCTCCAATCATGTTTATTATCTTTTGTACACCCCTCTAGGAATGCATTCACTCTCATTGACTCATCATCTGACTGTTTTTCTCTTAAGAAAATAAAAACATATTTCTTACTAGAACTAATCAACTTCTTGGCTTGGTTGGCACTTACCAGTGAGATCTTTGGCTTTCCTTTATGCGCATTGATGATGTAGTAATTCCCATCCTTGATCAATCGATATTGGTTGGATCTATGCATGAATATTTTATCCCTCATATACATTTAAGGGATTCCAAACAATACTCCACATACATCAAGGGGTACTACTTCCAATTCCACTTCATCAATAAAATCAACACTTATAGAAAATTTAATCTTACACTATTATGTTACCTTTATCTCTACATCCTTGTTTTCCCAACCCAATGGATAGGGGCTAGGATGATTGGGAACCTCCAATCCAAGCTTGTTGACTAGAACCATTGCTATGAAATTAGCCTGTGAACCAGAGTCAAACAAAGCATCTATCTTAGTCTTCTTGACTTGAATATTGATGTGGAAGAGATTGGTCGTCTCCTTCTCTTCTTGGTGATGAAGGCTACTCAAATTCACCTCCTTTTGTACATATGTGCAAAAAATATTGTCATCAACATATTAGCTACTTTCAACCTAATTGCTTGAATCTTTGGCTAGAAGGAACTTTTTATTTCCATCCTTCTTACAATTCTTCAGGTTCAGCTGTGGATTTAGTTTCCAACATTTTTCCTCGGTGTGGGCACCAATGTTATAGTGATTGCAATGGTTGTTGGGATCCTTACTCTATTTTGTAGTAGTTGATGTCTTCTTATATTTTCCCCATTTCCACTTCTTCTTCCCCTCCATGGAAGCATCCCGGTTCTCTTTCTGCATCAAACCACTTGTTTGTTCCTTCTTTTGGCCTATGTTTTCCAGGTACTGTGCATGTACACAAGCCTCGTCCACTATCCTTAGCTTGAAGAGAATCACCTACTTTCATAGATGATTGTGTAAACCCCCCAGATACTCGAGGAGTACATCTGGATTCTTGGGAGAGATACCTAGCATTATGGCCATCTTTCTAAACTTAGTGGTGTACTCTTGTATACTCTTCCCTTGCCTCTGCCTGAAATAGTGCCACCAGATCCATTTGTCCTCTACATACCTGATAGGGTATAATTATGACTTGATGAGGAATTTGAATTCCTCTCATATAGTTACTAGTAGATCACCCTCCAACCTAAGTGTTTCTATGCGGCTTTCCCACCAGGTTAAAGCATGTCCCTCTAACTTCACTCTAGCAAATGAAATCTTCCACTCTCCCTCTTTATGGTGAATGATAAAATAAACTTGTAGTTGTTGCAACCAATGATTCAGTTTTAATGCATCGATCTCACCTTGGTATGGTTTTTATGTCCACTTTCACTTCCATATTGAATAGGGACTATGAAAGGTTCACGACACTCAAACTTGGCTTCTCTTTCTTAGATTCTTTATGTGACCCTTTACTCGAGTCTTCCTGATCTTTCGATTTCCCCTCCGATCTGTTCTCTGAGTTAGAGCCTCATATTTGAATGGTCTGAGTTTACTTGATAGAGCCACCATGAGGAGGTTCATATTGCAACTAATGTCAACAACATGTGCTTCCAACCACTCAAATATCTCTTATGTTGGATCTCGAGGGTTATTATGAATAGAATCGTCTGCCATGTCTAGGGTTTCTATGAATTATCTTTCAGTCGATTCTCAAATCCTACAACTTCCCACAAATACTCAAAAGAAAATCCTTCTCTAATTCCAATATGATCTGTAAACTGTCGTAGATATTCACTGGAACAATTCGTAACAAAAAATCTGATAAAAAATACCAAAATCTTTACTATTACGGTTATTTTCCTTCAGATCTCAAAATACTTAGTAATTGATTTTTTTCCTATGCATGAAATAGATAAAATGTGGAAAATAGAGAATGGTAAAATACAATCACACCATCCATAATTAAACACAAGAAATGACCTAGGAAACCCAATGACACAAATATTCCAAACATACCATCTAACAACCCTTCCTCCTAGGAATCAACGCTCGAAAAGCACACACAATGGCCAGACAACCACCAAACCTACCATACTTGGCTTCATTAAATATTCCAGACTTGATGAAACTCACCAATGATCCAATTTTATGCAATCAACCTTGGCCAAATATGCCTACCAAAATACCATCAGACATTCCCAAGTTTGAAGGAAAACCAGGTGAAGACCCAACTAATCATATAATGACTTTTCACCTTTGGTGATGATCCAATAGTATCACCAACAATTCCATTCACTTATGATTATTTCAAAGAACCATAAATTTTCAATCCATGAAAAGGTACATAGAGGATAAAGAAGGGTCTCATGTGACCTTCACATCTCTAGAAAATGATTTCTTATCCTTTTTTTATTTATGAGTATGCCATGACACAGGCCTAGAAATCCTCTCATATTTTCACCAAACCACTTCCATTCATATCGTATATCAAACCCACAAATGGCATAGTAGGCAGAGCTAGTGTAAATTTGAGGTCACCCCCAAACAACGATTGGATTGGTTCCTCGAATCACTAGTACCCACCATTGCAAAAGACGTGGCCACCACCATGCCATAGTTCAAAGATGAGTCCATCACCAAGGCCCAACAATTTGATCTAATATACTCTCAATATAAATACCTCTACATAGTTCTCTCTGATGCTCCTTTCCCCTTTCCATTTGGTCAAGAAACACTAAGAACATCCCACTCAATAGATGGATTGATTGGATCTTTGACCCACCTCAATCATTTTGGTCAACCAATAACCTCATATAACACCAATAAATAACCCCGTAAACATGGAGGTTCATCATACTGCCTTCCTCCTATGAACACACCATGTGTTCCTAGTCCTACTTTCTCCACTCCCCCTCCTAAAGTATCTAGGGGGGAAAACCCTATGCATCCCACGAATCCCTCACCCCAACCAGGTATGCAAATTATCATCCATACACATGGTTCGCCATGCAAATTAGGTTGTAGAGGGGCACCTTCAATGTTATATAACCCCTATGGACCTCCACAACAGATTAATTTGTAATACCCATTCCCTGGCCCTCCTTAGCCCAATGTCATGCCCCTACAAGGGATACAATAGGCTGGGGTCAACTTTGTCCAACCTTCACCCATGTAGTAAGTTCAAGAATTTGAATAGATAAACATGGTAAAACCTACCTCTCAACAGAATAATTCACAGAAAAAAGGAAAACTTGAAGCCAATACAAACCAAGGACATGGGGTAAAACCCCAACAAAAAAATCCACCAGTAGGGGGAAACCCTAATATTAGTAATCAAAACCATAATAATGGCACCAAAAATGGCCAACAATGATAGGGGAAGAACGATAACCTCATAAAAAACTTCCCCTGTGCATTATGTGGTGAGTATGGACATTATACTCACCACTTCCCCCAAATAGTCAATTACAAAATAATGAATGAATCTATGAATACACAAGGATCCCTTGACCCACAGGGTGCCCCACTAGTTCAACAAAACATCCCTCAACCCTAACCACAAATGGTTCTACATAATCCATTCCCCCATCAAGGAGTGGTTTCTACCCATCAAGAAGTTGATTCCCCTACACAAAAAATAGGTTAGTACCCTAACCCATGACAATCTCAACCTACCAATTCTGCAAATTGTAATATTCTCCTCACAACTGAAGAAGAGGTCCTTCTTCAAACTCACAATCGTCAATATGACATGCCTCATGAATATACTCCAAGAACATCGAATACACCCACATTACTAACATTCCCCCCTTTGATGACCCTACATCCTAGTAGTGATCCTACCCCATGAGTATTGTGGCGCACTACTCATAACCCACATGCCAATTCAACACAAAACTACAACCTAGTAGATGACTTGGCTTAGTCACGACCTATAACCATGTTTGTGCTTGAGGTTTTGCAAGCCTGTCCTTCACAAAGGAAATCCTTTCTATCCACCTTGGGGGCCTTCAACCCTTCAAAAAATTGCCTCATAAATTTTGATTTCGACAACTTATATCCTTGGTTCCCCTCACTGGCCACTTTCCAAATCCCTATCACAATCAGAAACGTCATTGTTCATAGGTGCATTGTAGATGAAGGTTCATCCACATGCATAATTTAGAAAAGAATCTAGAAAAATTTAGGCTACCTTGAGCTTACTCCTTTTGCTATCACCCTTCGAGCTTATGATGGCACCCATCTCAGCCCGAAGAGATTTTTCGAAAATTTCCTATCGAGCTAGAGGGAAAGATGGTCTTGGTCGATATCGAGGTCCTTTTGGACTTGTTATTGCACAATTTGTAGTTCATATAAAATACAGATGAAAGGAGGGAAGACTGGTGTAACTGAGACTATCCCACCACTGTCACCTTAATGGGATAGCTCTTTCTGTTTAGGGAAGTAAGGCCTAGGGGAGACGTCCCCGGTGACCTCGGGTTTTGAGAAGGAAAAAGGCTTAAGAGCTAAAAGATAATCTCTCCCTCACAAGTCACCACCGAGAAGAAAGTCTGGCGTATAACCAATAAAGATAAAAGATAACTGAAAGTAGTAACCAAGAAGTGTACCTACCTGAGACAAAGCAACAAAGAAACTATACATGTGCAAGCTCACTTGCTAGTTAGTACTTCATATAATCAATGACTTTCGGATAATAGGCAATTGAGCAATAATATTGATGAAGTAAATCAATGTTTATTCAATAGCAATGATTACACAATATCACTTCACAATAAATGCTAATGAAGATTCACAATAAACAATGGCAATTTATCATCAATGTAACAATACTTGAAGCAATGCTTTAGCTANAATAATATTGATGAAGTAAATCAATGTTTATTCAATAGCAATGATTACACAATATCACTTCACAATAAATGCTAATGAAGATTCACAATAAACAATGGCAATTTATCATCAATGTAACAATACTTGAAGCAATGCTTTAGCTAATCATTCAATTGCTTTGAAGACAAATAGATGTTGCAATAAATGTGTTTATAGCATAAAAAGGTGACGACAGCAATAGGTTGAGTAAGATTAGTCTAGGCTAGGGTTAGTAGTAGTTAAAGGTTGTTCAAGAGTGTTTAGAAGTTGTTTGTGATCAAAGTAATCAATCCACAAGGTCTTAGATCAGTGTGATGCTAGGGCATATGGAGTCAAAAGATCCTGCAAAGGATGAAGGAATGAAATGATAATGAAAGACCAAATACAAGAGGATTAAATGTTGAGGTGTTGCTAAAGCAAGGCCTCAACAATGAAACCCTAGGGGAGATAGGCTCACTAAGGTGTAGAAACTCTAAGCCTTAGTGCTCTCTCATCCTTCTTTTGCTCAATGGCAACAACAAAAATGGCTAGCTTGAGAAAGAAAAGATATGGTTGAAGACAAGAGGGTTAAATGTTGAGGTGTTGCTAAAGAAAGGCCTCAACAATGAAACCCTAGGGGAGAAAGGCTCACTAAGGTGTAGAAACCCTAGGCCTTAGTGCTTTCTCCTCCTTCTTCAGCTCATTGACAAGAACAAAACAACTAGCTTGAGTGATAGATGTTATGGCTAAGGACAAGAGGGCTTGATGATGAAGTGTTGCTATGGAAAGGCTTCATTAATCAAACCCTAGGGAAAACGTCTCACTAAGGTGTAGAAACCCTAGGCCTTAGTGTGTTTTCTCCTTCCTTAACTCAACAACAAGTAAAATATGGCTAGGCTAGAAGAGAAAGGATAGAGTGTTGCTATGGAAAGGCTCTATCTTACTTCAGCAAATAAAATGGCCTTTAATCTTATTAGGGACATGAGACAAGGACCTTAGCATGTGCTTGTCACCTAGGGTTTTAATTCAACAAATTATAATAAGAAATGCAAGTGAATAGTACCATAACCATTCAATCAATAAGTGTTGCAGAAATTCACTTACATTAACAAAAAATTCAAATAGGCAAACCCTAGTTGTAACCCTTCCACCAAGAAGAAATGCCAAAATAGCCAAGAAATAGTCTCCTTCAACAAGTGTGCACCAATTTTCATCCAATAACCCTAAATGAGGGTGCAAATTTCATACCTCAGCAAGTGGTGAGTGAAAGATGATGAAAATATGAGAGTGAAAACCCTCAATATATAGCATACCAATGACCTTTATTAAAAATAAGGTCATTAAAAGGTCGACAAGGCCCAAATACCAAAATAATATTGTTTTACATTAAATGTCATAAATTAAAACCTAATCAAGAAAAAGTAAGACGTCAACCCCTTTCTAGGGTGACGTTATCCCTGTCTAGGGAAAATCAAGCCTCCTGGAGCAAAACATTATCCCTCCTTGGGCTTCTCCAACCTACCACATGTGCCAAACTGCCATGAATGTCTCCCAAAACGTCCATGAAGTTGTATGACATCATGAGCCTCTTGGGTGACTTCCTGGGCCTTCCAAAGCCAACGTTCCAATGAAAAGGGCACAACCCCCTTGGGTAAGGCTATGCCATGATGCCTTTGGTGGAACGTCCTCCTCTTCTCTGGTGCAAACCCTCTGATATGTCTCTACCCCCTACTGGGGTCTCAATATCCATCTGATGAGATGTTCAGCCCCATGGAGGTCTGAACTGATCATCTCCCCATGTGTACCTGTCCAATATGGTACATGTCCATCAGGCATGATCCTGCACATCAACAGATATGCCCTCCATGGGATCATAAGTCACATGGATCATAGAAATGCCAATCACATCCAATCATCAATATTATTAAACATGTGCATAAAACCCCTTTTACCCTAGTCAAGTGCTCAAAGACATTATACAAATCTGCAATGCAAGTTTG
>SNQJ01S0009432.1:59237-77800 GCA_010110895.2 Picea sitchensis | reverse complement strand
AGTTTGGAGGAAGTGATTGTGCATCATATCGGGCTAATGTCCACTGGAAAAGGGATGTTTCCAGAAGAGATTAAATCCAAGTCATGTAAATGGGTGAGGTGGATAAGGGATGTCCTAACAAGGGGTGTAGTGAAAGCAGGGAAATGTAGGGGTTACTTGTGGGTTCCTTTGTAGAAGGCGAGTTGCACCTGTCCCGAATGCAAATGTTTCCAAGCCCATTCATGCCTTTTATTCTTTATTTATTTTTGTTCAAGAAGCTAATCAGGCGACACTACCCTGGTGTGGTGACCAGTGGTTGAAATGTTTCCCACAATCACATTCACGGAGATGAGAAGGTTGGTTCATGATGAGACCCCCTTTCTCTTTGTCATGCAACCAAGAGCCACTACCCTGGCATGGTAACCAGATGCTAGTTGTGTCATACTGCTAGGTTCCCATGGACCTAATAAGTTGTCTCGTGATGAGACCCCCTATCCTCTTATTAGGTCTTGTTATGGGTTCCTTCTGTTTCTTGCTAAGAATCATGTTATTTCTTTCTCGGGGATCCCTGGGTGAAGCATCTCGAGGTTTTATTCTAGGCTTTTATCTTTTGCCAACTTTCTTTTACCTTTTGGGCCTTTAGCCCCTTCTTCCCATAAGGCAAGGTGCAACCCTTAAATGATTGGCCAACCCAATGCCCAGACCAATGTAATGGGATGGATGAGTGGGAAGCAAGATGGAAAGTGGTAAGTATGATGGGACTGAACAATGACTTTTCAGAAATCCCCCCGGTGGAAACTCAAAACCTATGGCACAGGATTACTAGGGCATCCTGTCATTCCCCCTAGACATGGTCAAGTGGATAATTATAAGATCCAAGCATCTGTTAGAAACAAAAGGAATTAAATGCACATATTCAAAGGTTTTGAGGATCAGAGTGACACATACCATGATACCCAAACTCATTACCTCATGGAGCAAGAACCATCTTTGATACAGGACCAAGCCAAAGGTGATGGATGTTGTTGCTGCTAACAAAGTGGAGGCGCTGAAAGGAAGAAAAAATGGGCCCTTCGGGGCCATTCTCAAGTCGATCTGGCTCTCAGTACTCCATGTCTAGGACCTGTGGGCCTCGAGACATAATCTCCTTAGTTATCCCTAAAAGTAGGGGATAAAATGACTATAATATATTGTTAGTACATAGTTACATGTAGAAGGAAATGACCTTGATATCCCTTTGGACTATAATATCTTGTTAGTACATAGTTACATGTAGTAGGAAATGAAGGAAGTGGTTTCATCACTATTTCACACCATGCTCTTCCCCCGCAATGGGAAGGTTTTCATATTTGACATGTTAACACATGGTGAGCCCCTCCCTTCTACAAATTTGGATAGTATCCCTCCCCTCATAAGGGAACATTCATACACCTCACTAGTCGTAGAAGTGGGTCTAGGAATATTTCAAGACCCATTGCTCCTGGGAACTTATCATGGATATCCACCTCTTCTATTACCCTCATATTCTACCCAAGTATGCGTGATCACTTTTTTCATGGTAGAACCAACCAATCATCCCCCTCCTGAGATACCCATACCTCATCCTATCCCTAATATATATAGATCCAAGTCTCCTCTAGAGACTCTCCTTGTCCCTGACCAACCACTAGCTTGGAAAACCCTTCCTTAAGCCCTAACCCAAATAATGTTCTTCTACCCACCACTAGGAGTAACAACTTATCAAGTACCAATACCATCATTCCCTCCTCAAACAATTCAACTACCCTTGTAGACCTTGGTTCCACCACCATTTCCTCAGCCTAGTCACATAGTTGGGGGAAAGGATACCAACACTTGGGCTAAGAATAATAAATCTAGGGGAAACCTTCAAGCCACTCTTCAAGTTCAACCCCCATGCACACTTTGCGAAGCACCAGGTCACCCCACTAACTTGTTCCCTACCCTTTCGTAGTTATGAAACCTTATCCATCTCCTTAAGGTAGTACCACCACTTCCTACCCTGGTAGCCACATCCATCAACCCTACCCAAGAATCCACCCCCACATGAAATAAAATATTGTGTACCAATTTCACATGTGCCATATGCTTTCAATACAATCATTACACTCACCATTGTCCTACTCTACTCGAATTCTGGGAGACATTGGTAGTAAATTTTCAAACATCCATGTGTGAACCCAATCCAACAATACCACAACCAAAAACACCCAACGAGGTGAGATTGTCCAACATTTACTATGTCTCCACTATATTAAATGCAGTTTGTGCATGCTTGCGTGCACTATGCAGTAAAATGGACCATTTCACTTATCTGTGTCCATTAATAATCAAGTATTTCACTCAAAGAATGACTACCATACAAAATTTTCGAGAGGCCCTCCATGCTACAAGGCCCCTTAGCATTGACACCACCCCCAAGGGTGTTCTTAACCAACCCAGTCGGGGTCAAGAATTCACACCTATTTCTCCACACGTCGTCCTATTGCAACTGCATTTGGATTCCATTCCTATAGCCCCATCTAACTCACCAGAAAACACACAGAGAGACAACCTTCCTCCTCCTCAATATGTTCTGACCCGATGCTTTAAAAATGATAAGAAATCAATAAAATTCAATCCACTTTGAGGGGGAACCCTCCTTTACAATATATAAACTTCAAAACATAATATTATATGATATAAGATTCCCCTAATACTATATCTCCTTGATATATATATATATATATATATATATATATATATATATATGGACAAAAGGGGTTACAATTATAATCAAAGGTGCAAAGAAGGGTTCTAGCCGACCTACTAGAAATACAATTATAATCAAAGGTGCAAAGAAGGGTTCTAGCCGACCTACTAGAAATGTAATAATTCAATATCTAAGACATAATAAGGGGTTTTATACATATCCTAGGGATTTGTCTCGGGATTGGCATGCCCTTCCCCTTCAAACAATTGCTTTCCTTAACACTTGTCTAACCATAGATGCCACTGCATGAAGAAATCATCTTCCCATGTCACCTCTTCCACTAGTAGTTTATTCCATTTGACAAGGTACTTTGTAATTGCTCTATTTCTCAGCTACTTAATTCTCGTTTCAAGGATTGTTTCTGGACGTAGTATGATTTTTCCTTCTTCACTGAGCTCTGGTAAAATTGTTTGGACTGGGATCTTGTTGTTGATGACCTTATTTAAGAAAGCAACATGGAATACTGAATGTACACACGAAGATGGAGGCAACTCCAATTTGTAAGCCTCACTTCCAATCCTTTGAAAAACCTTATAGGGGGCATAATATTTGGGTTCTAGTTTATTGTCCTTATTTTGTTGCTTGAGGGACATTTTTTTGTATGTTTGTAGCCTTAGAAATACCCAATCCCCCACTTCAAATTCCCTTTCCCTATGATGTTGATCTTCTTGTTGTTTCATCTTATTTTGTGCCATAAACAAGTTTTCCTTCAACAATTGTAGGATCTCTTGTTGGTTCCCTATGTGGTCCTCCACTTCTTGAACCTTTGTATTCCCTTTCAAGGGTGATGCGATGGATGGAGGATGATATCCATAAAGTGCCAGAAATGGGAACATTTTTTATGAAGTATGGAAGGATGTGTTGTACCACCATTCCGCTAAGGGCAACCACTTGACCCATTTTGTCTATTTATCAGATGCAAAGCAACGAATATATCCTTCTAGACATTTATTCACAATCTCAGTTTTCCCATCAGATTGAGGGTGGTAAGATGAACTATGAGCCAATTGAGTACCAAAACAAGAAAATAATTCAGTCCAAAAATTTCCTGTGAAAATTGCGTCTCTGTCACTTACAATAATATTGGGGACTCCATGTAGTGTTTGAACTATTTCCATGAATGTTATTGCTATTGTACTTTCTTTAAAATCTTTTTTATGATTCATTAGTGATGAATCATTAATACCTTTAAAAACAAATACTCGAAAGAACTAGAAGCCCTTAGTATCTTTGGATTTATAGGTCTTCAAGTTTTTCATACCCTATAATTCAATTGTTACATTTCCCTTACACTTTTTTTTACTTGCAATACTAGAACACGAGTTTAAATGTTTCTAATTTAAATATTAATCATTTAATATATTTTTAAGGATACAATTTGAGTGGGCCTAATAGTTAAGTACATGTGTTTCATCCTAAGAGGTCACAAGTTTAAATCCAAAGGGGGGTAGGGTATGTATACCTCCGTAGACTTTACTAGCCAAATCATTGGGTGGAGGGGGTACCTTGGCTCAGAAACAAGAGGGTCTCATACACCAATTTAGTGTATGTCTTAGTTGTGACCTTAAAATTAGATTCTTATTATTTTTTAAGGATACATACACCATCCATCCCATAACAATGATGTTTTTTTTTATATTCTCTAGGAGCCCTTCCTTTCATAATATGTGGCTTTCCTTTTAATATGGTTGTTTAGATTGGTGTGGTTCATGTGCTACTCCAAATAAAATAGAAATGGTTAGATATGTTTACTTTCAAAATAGTAATGCTGAGGTAAATTTTTTATGATTTTGTTTTTGAGTTTTTGAAATTCCTGGTAGAGGATATTAGTATGTATATATTTTTTAATATTTAGGAGAATGGGTAAGTGGTCAAGATTACTTTAGTGAGGTTTAGATTCAAAAGGTTACCATTATAAACTCTAGGTTAAGTGTTACCATATTGCAAGCCAATGCCTAACACAAAACTTATGACTTAGTAAGGGTTGACACATATTGAGGCACACCCATGGGGACCTCTATTCAAGGGGGAATCTAGCCTTTTAGCCTCATCACAACAGGCCAAATCTCATAAGGATTTGAACCTAAGTAAGAGACCTATCTTCTCATCATTCAAGCCATTTTTTAACATCTATTGTTAATCATCCTAAAAGATTATCCAAGTTTTTAATAATGTTTTTTAGAGTTTTAACAAAAAATTAGTAACATCAAAAAATGTTTTATTTTGGATGTTTTAATGACACTTTTTCCCATTTCCAAAGAGTACTTGGTTTGTAGCAATAGTGCTTAGCATTTTGGCAATGGATTTTTCCTTGCAAAAAAAAGGTTTACGATGACAATTTTTGAAAAATTATTACGATAAATTTTATAGTTTTTTGTTTCCATTGGCATATTTATGATAGTTTTCGACCACATTTTCAATGATAATTTCTACAATAATTTAAAATTATTTCAAAAGAATTTTTGGTAACCATTTTTTAAACCAATTTTATCCCAACAATTATTTTTTTAATAAATAAAATATAGATAACACTAGTATGGTATACCCTTTAGTGATGATTTTCTCCCATCACTAAAGCACGCAATCATATTAGTGCAATTTTTGTGTGAGAAACACTGAACTGCGCTTAATACCTTAAGCATGACACCTTTTTCAATTAAAATTGATATCAAGAAATATCATAGCAAATTTATGTGGTTTTCATCGTCTCCATGCCCAAGGCTCTTGAGTTGAGTTTGGCTAATTCTTTCTAGAGCGAGTTGAAAATTTGATTGTTGATTCTTCAATCTATCTCTCCAACAAGTGAAATTTAGAGAAATCGTCATTTTTAGGTTTTTCTATTCAAGGGTGTTGATTGTTGAATCATCACCTTAAAGTTGAAAATTTTATTGTTGATTCTTCAACCTATCTTTCCAACAAGTGTAAATTTAGAGAAATCATAGTTTTTAGGTTTCTTATTCAAGGGTGTCTCGAGTGTCTCGTTTCCATAACACGCTATGGAATTATGTCATTGTGGTTGTGGTTGAAGTTTTGTGATATATTTTGTATATTAAAACATCTCAAGTTTTCATTAAAGTTGTATTCTTCATGAACTAGATGTGGGGTAGATGCTTAATGGGCTTTGTGATGAATCATTTCTCATAATCATCAAAGATTATATTTAATAGAAAAAAATTGGAATTATATTTAATAGAGAATACTTTGAACTATCTACAAATAGTTTGAGAAGTTTTAGACATAAATATCTAGTGGGTCAAAAATCAATATTATAAGAAAATCTAAATGTGCTTCCTTTCTAGTTGCTCGATCAAGGATGAGCATGGTACAATTTGGAAAAACCTATAATTTTTTTAATATTCTATCTTTCTTCTCGAACTCCCAAAAGGAAATCCAATATGTTGTTATTCAATAAGTGGAATGAAATATTGAGAAATTGATCGCTAAGTAATAATGAATGTGGAAAAGAATTTCATAAGGTAAAATAAAATGTGTGACATACCTTACCTAGGGAGTGGAATTGGTATGTTAATCGTTTTAAAATCAAACATACTACTTAAGAATTATATTATGTACAAGAACCCACTTGGTAAAACTCTTCGAAGGTCCTTAAAACATCTAAGCATTGATTGTTACCCTAGCCTAAGTAAAGATAAATGGAACCCTCATGGATAAGAGAATATGAATCCTCAACTCATTTGGAAAGGAAAAATTGTTAAGTCCAATCTATCCTTTGACAACCTCTCTCTTTGATGGTGCTTTACTCTCTAGTGTTGTTACACAATGGAAAGGTATTAGATGGAAAAACAATTCTCAACCTGATTTAGCAGATGTAGAAACAATATTAATGATATTTTTAATACCTAGGTTCATGATCAGTTGCCATGACCTGATAAAAATGATGTTTTCTTGGAATATCTAGACATGTTAATGTTGAAGCACATCGAGGAGATCATACCTAACAATTTCATGATCAAGTTGGGCCTTTAGGCCCTCGTGACCTAATGGAAATATTGGAGATATAATAGAACTAATAACTTTATATATATATACAAATGGTTGTGTCAAAAACATGACTTAGATTGAATTATCATTATATATCTAAATAAGCTCTTGAGGCTTAAATCTAAAAAAATATATTTGAAGTGTGTGGGAGCCATTGATGGAGTTGATGGTGACCTTCCTTATCTAATCATTGATTTAAAAGCCAATTTTTAGCTATATTGGGGTTGTTTAAACCATTATCTCTATATGCAGTAAACTAAAACCCTCTAACACATCTATTTGAATATTTTGAATTAAATAAGTTTGTTTCTAGGACTAAGTGTCTCATCATCTCTTTTTTAACACTAATATATAAGTTTATATTAAAAAGGAAGGTTGCAGCAAAGCCGAGAAGTTACACAAATTTACGCCTAAGTCCAAATAAGAAACTAAAAGAAGTTCTTCCTTGAATGACATGATCTCCGAATAAGACATATAGTATCCAAAAAAATATATTTTCATACATTCTATTAGGGTAAAAAAATACTTATCTTAGAAACATAAAAGAAAAAAAAAAGAAAAAAAAAAACAAAGAAAAAAAATACTAGATATCTAACATCTTTTGGGCTTCTTCTAACCAAGGGTTATTTGTCGATTTCACTTTTGGGGCCTTGAAATTCTTCTCCTTAACATTTTCATCTTGAAAAATACTACCTTGTTCCAATTATAGGTTGGGATTTTGTATAGGAGACTAAGAAGCCCAAGGTGATTCTATTGAGGGGTAAGAGTCTAAATAAGAAGGGCATCTAACCACGCCATTCAAAATACCAAGGCGGGTCACAATACACTCCATGCACTATTTTAATGAGTTGATATAGATGGATATGTCCAATTTTTTGTTGTGTTAGACTCCAATATACGCTTCAACCTCCTTTTTCCAATTTCTCAAATCCACCACATGCTTTGTTGTATCGATGGCACAACTATCTCTAGTTGCACTACTTTGCAATATTTTTTATTAAACTCGGATTGCCACCTTTCCCACTTGATCCTAGCACTGAAAATACCACACTAGGATTCACCCACCTCCTTTATACACCACTTAAGCCCTTTCTTGAATTAGCACAACTCACAAAGGGCACAACACCATTTTCTACAATGGAAATGCACCATATGCCCTGAGTTGTCAAAATAATCAAGCTAAGACCAAGGATGACATATATACAAGGACATGGTATTAAAGTCAATGGGAGGGAAATCCCTCTATCACACAGAGTTTCCAAATGTTGAATCCCTAAAGTGACCAAAGCTAAGACAATGAGACACCATAAACCCGAGAGGAAGTGGAATTGACATTTGTTCCAGAGATGTATAACCCACATTGATCACTGAACTAAACTTTCATACACTTCTTAATGCCTCGCATAAGGAGAGTAGGAGGGAAGTGATGTTATGAAATTGAATCATCAATACCTATCAATTTTATATTGAAATATCCACTAAGGGGATGACTAATGAATTACCCATCATTTTTAAAATTGCATGATGGGACAAGTTGAAAGGAACTCCTTGCATTTATATGACAAAATCCCAAGCTTAACCTAACACCGAAGTTTGTTTGTTGGTATGGAATTGAATTATGAAGCCTTAAGACATGGAATAACTCAATCTTATTAATGCCTTCCACATCTTGAAGAATTGGTTTCATTAAGAAAGATAAGATTGGTTGTTTGGGGAGAGATTTACTTTGCACTTCTTGGAGAGACCATTAATGCCTCCCTAGCCTCTTATGCTTTAAGAAGTAGGAGACATTAGAATAGAGCTACAGCCTTCACTTCATTATTCGCTGAAATCCCAATTCCCCAAGCATACATGAATTCATGATTTCCTTTGGAGTTGGAAATGACTCCCCCACACCTACCGCCCCATAGGTGTCTAAGCCTTATCACAAATTCCTTCATGTTGCTATTTCTTAAAAGGTTTCCTTATTAAGAAATAATTTTCATGGGATGTTGAATTCAATGCTACTTGGAAACTTATGAGAATATAGACTCTTTTCTTATTTCATAAAAAAGGAATGAACCTCTCTTTAAGAAAAAACATCCTTACAAGATTTTTACCTAGTGTGATGGCTCCCTATCTCATGCAAACTTTCATTTGTTGGTTATTATTTAGGTGCAGAAGGATGACATGCACATGTTACATAATTGTCCTCACTAATTTTTTTTTTAAAGGGAGGGGTGGTGCCTTAGACTGAAGGGTACCTCTTGTTCTGAAAGAATGAAGTGAATGATGCCACAATTTCTCTATCCTTGCCAAAATAGAAAAACAAGACTATTTATGAAATAGAAATGCCTCATAAACCAAAGGAAAGATAACAAGACTATTTATGAAATAGAGATGCCTCATAAACCAAAGGAAAGATAATGGGTTGAGGCCTATTATTATAGACCCCAACCTTATATATAAGATGGCTAAGGATGCTTCTAATTACCCACCACTTGATATAAGCATGATTCCCTCACCAGCATGACTTACATTTCTTGATTTCTAAACTCTTTGTTGATAATATATAATGTTTGTCCATGTATCTGCAAACACATGATCGGATGAACAGGGAGGTTCATGTAATGTTTGTCAATGCCATTTTCATACTTTGAACGTGGGTAATTGTCAATTTAAATTATAAATGAAAGCTTGTAGAGGTTACTTATACAACCCATTCTTTTTGGTTAAAAGTAACTTATATATATAACACTTTATTAAAAAAAAAATTGAACTCAGGTGGTTCATGCACGCTTAAAAATATACATTTAAGTATAGTTCAAAAGTTTAAACAGTTAACCATACACCAATCGAATTGAATTGCCAATACAGATGGATTTATAAAAAATTATCATCTAAAATACAATAATAATAATTCTATGAAAACGGTATCTATAAACTCAGAAGTCAGTTCTCAATTTCAGGAACAATGCGGTGTCTGCAGATTTATGCTAAGGTAGAGCATGAGAGAGCGAAATTGACTATATATATACTGCAATATAAGGTCGAAGACAGTATGAAGCATTGATGAAGCTCCGATCCAGAAAAGGTCGGGGCTCTTCATATGTTAACTCCTTCGTCCATCCAGACTGCATGGTCGTGACTGCACCGTCCCCTATAGAATACAGTCCTGCCAATATGAAAAAACCAGATAACTGGTTTTACTCGTTTTTGATGCACCCATTGGTAGTTTAGGGGTTTTGTATATGTTAAAGAAAACAAGATTTCCTCCAAAAAGAAAAGCATATCCTGAAGTACTTTTGTGATCATCCAAGCTACCTGCCCAATTTGCATCTATGTATGCTACAACATTGAAATTATTAGTAGCATTATAGAACAATCCAAAAAATCAGGTACCACTTACATATCTGAGTATTCTTTTAGTTGCTTGCCAATGAGACTCGTGAGGTTGATTCATGAGCCTAGCAACCAGACTTACAGAAAACATAATGTCTGGTCTAGTAGTGGTCAGATACATTAAGTTGCTAACCATGGATCTATAGAGAGTGGAATCACAGAGAGAAGATTCATCTTCTTTCATCAATTTTCTCCCAACAACAATAGGAGTACTCATAGCTTTACAATTCTGCATGTTAAACCTCCTCAACATGTCTTCAACATATTTGGTTTGGAAAATAGATATACATTCAGTTGTTTATCTGATTTGCATGCCCAGAAAATATTGCATTTCTCCCAAATCAGACATCTCAAATTCTGATTCCATTTCTTCTTTAAACTCATTCACAAGTGATATTGAGGTGCCCATAAATATTAAGTCATCTACACACAAGTAGAGAATAATAAAATTTGATCCAATGACCTTTTTGTAGACTGCATTTTCAAAAGAACACTTAACAAAACCATGATCATGAAGGTATTTATCAAACCTATAGTACCAATCTCTAAGAGCTTGTTTAAGACCATAAAGTGTCCTCTTAAGCCTATACACCTTATCTTCTTTACTTTCAACAATAAAACCTTGAGATTGTTCAACATAAACTTCTTCATTTAAATACCCATTTAAGAAAGCAGATTTAACATCCATTTGATAAACTATTAGTTTTAACAGAGATGTTATGGAAAGAAAGGTTCTTAGAGTTTTCATTCTTGCTACAGGAGAAAATGTCTCTTCATAGTTGATGCCTTCTTGTTTCACATACCCCTTTGCAACTAAACGTGCCTTTTGTTTTAAATCCACTTTACTCCAATGGAATATTTTCCATGAGGGAGTTCAACTAACTCCCATGTCTCATTTTTCTATAATTGAGACATTTCATCCTCCATTGCTTGAACCCATGGCTCAGCAAAACAAGCTTCTTTAAAATTGACAAACTCAACATTTGCAAAAGAAACAAGAGCAAAATGATCATTAGCATACCTTGATGTCTCATAAATTTCCTTCAAACTTCTTGTTTTTCTAGGAGAACTAGATGGAGATGTTGTTTGTGTATCAACCTAAGAACTTGTTGATGAACTAGATGAATATGCCTTTGATGGAGAACCTCTTGTAGATGAACCTGAAATTGTCACTGTAGATGGATTATTTGATGAATCATTATCATCAAGGATTAATTTTTCAATATGTGGAGTTACCAATTTATCTTCACTTTCATCTTTAAAATAAACTCCCCCTCATCAAATATCACATCTCTACTTACATAAATCTTATCAATAAGAGGATCATAACACCTATAAGCCTTACATTCATCTGAGTATCCAGTAAAGATACATTTTACAGAATTTCCATCAAGCTTTTCTCTTAGTTTAGAAGGAATATGAAAAAAACATGTAGACCCAAAAAAATTCAAATGAGAAACAATTAGCTTTCTACAAAACCAAGCTTCATAAGGAGTAGAGTTCTTTACCATTTCTGTAGGACTTCTATTGAGAATATATATTGTTGAATGCACTGCATCTGCCCAATATATGTTTGGCAAAGACATTTGTTTTAATGTACATTGAGGAGTATAAGCTATAGTTAAGTCCCTTTTTATGCCATGTGAGCTACAAAAATCTTTAAAATCATTGGAGGTGAACGCTCCTCGTCTATCGGTTCTTAAAACTTTCAAATAGAACCCTGATTCCTTCTCAACACGTGCTTTAAATTTTTGAAAAAAGCTAAAAGCTTGAGACTTCTCACTTAGAAAATAAACCCAGGACATTCTTGAAAAGTCATCAACAAAAAGAAGGAAATATTTGTTTTCTACAAGGGACAAAGTTTGCATTGGGCCACAAATATCTGCATGTACTAAAGCCAAAGGCTTTGCTGCTCTAAATTGATGAAAAGGAAAGATATATATGTGTTGCTTCCCTATTACACAACCTTCACATAACTCGTTACTAGGATTTATGAAAGAGGATAAACCTCTTACTAAATTCTTCTTTTGCAGCATAGAAATAGATCCAAAATTAAGGTGTCCTAACCTTTTGTGCCAAAGCCAAGACACATCCACTGAGGCCTTCAAACAAGTTATATTTGATTCCATTCTCATAAAAAATATCCTATTTTTTTTCATAGAAACTTCAACAACTAGGGCATTATTGTTAAAAATCCTACAAAACCTCCATTCAAAAACAATCTTGTAATTTTTAGAGTTTAGCTTCCCTGTGCTAATCAAATTGTTCCATAAACCTGGAAAAAACAAAATATCTTGTACATACACAACACCTCCATTCTTGACTTTTATGGAAAGGGTACCTTTACCCATTATAGCTGCTTCATTATCATTGCCAAAATTTACTTTTCCCTTCACACTCTCATCTAACTTTACAAACAAACTTTTAATTCCAATCATATGATTTGAACAACTACTATCTAAATACCATGTAAAATCATCTTTAGCTTCAAGGAAATTACTTGTAAGAAACAGGGTTTGAGAGATTTCACCTTCTTCATTGCTGAAATTTTCTTGAGAGGTGTCTCTCTTCTTCTTAAAGCAATAGATTTCAAGGTGACTATCTTTATTACAATAGCTGCAATGAAAAATGCCTATGGCAGAGCTGTTGATTCTTCCTCTACCTCAACCACCTCTTTCTCTACCTCTTCCATGACCTCTACCTGCTCTAAAAAAAGGAGTAGAAGTTGTAAAATTTTCATACCCCAACCCAGTTTCAGTCTGGCTAATTTTTCAGCCAATGTTTAATGCCCAAACCCAATTTTATATCAGCAAATAAAACTCAGCAAAAAAATAACTTCAAAACTAAAACATGAGGATTATGAACATCGTTTATAATGCAGAAATAAAATATCAGCAACATATAAAACTCAGAAAATTAATGACACGGATATTTTCAGTCTAACAATGACCCTGGAAAAACCCACAAGGGGAAAACTAGTGAGAGAGGGCTTTTTATTATTTATGAGCTTCAGAGATATTTATTTTATAACATATTCATCTTCATAAATTACAAAAACTTATCCCAGACTTTCTTCTGCAAAAATCCTTCTGAACAATATCGGGAAAGCTCCTCAATTTTTGTGCCAGAAATCCATACAACTGTATGGTTGTCCCAGCAATAAATGTTGTACGAATTGTCTCGATTTATGTGTCAAATTTATGTTAAGGTTGTACGGAATATGCAGCGGGAAAAACTCCTCAAAAACCATGCCCTTTCTTCTAAAAAATTGTGTTGTAAGACCCTCGAAAATCATGCCAAAATCTGTACTAACAGTACAAAATTTCACCCAGAAATTAATGACAGCATGTGCCTCAATTTCTGTGCTAATAAATGACTGTATGGAATCCTTGGGATGTGTGCCAAACTTCTCATAAATGTTTCTACTATATCCCTCGATTTTTGTGCATAATAAATGGTTGTACGACCTCTAGAAATCCATACCGTACGGACTGCATTCAATGTTGTACTCTACCTCAAAACTCATGCTAGCTTGTTGACTTGGCATGCATGCCCGACTCTGCAAATGCTGCCTCTTCTCAAGCTCGACCCCTCTCTTGCTCTCCAAAAGATTAAATGAACAACAACCCTAGCTAGGGTGCACCCTCCTACCCTAATCGACCTCATGAGGTAGGTGAGGAGTCTCTTAATCCAACGATTGAGATTGGATTAGGTGAGTGGCTGAGATTTGGTGTCTCGTCACTCACCCTCACTAAAGTCATAAAGTCACCTTTTAATTTACATATCACAAATTAAATGACTAGGGCCCACATTAGGCACTTTCTCACCCCTTAGGCACCTAGGGATGAAAAACACTTGCCTAGGTACTTCATTTTAATTAAAAAATTTAACACTCCCTCTTACCGAGGAAAGTGTTACTCACCACTCCAAGCTTGTCCCTGAAAAATACAAACTTTCTTCTGCTCAATGCCTTGGTGAGTATGTCTGCAACTTGCTCCTCTGTAGATATGTATTATAGCTCCATGGCTCCTCTCTAAACATAATCACAGATGAAGTGATAATGAATCTCGATATGTTTATACCGGTCACAAAAAACTAGATTCTCTGAGAGTTTAATGCAACTCGGATTATCACAGTAAATCACAGTAGGCCTCAATTGCACTCCGAACAATCCCACCAGCAACTTGTGAAGCCAAAGGGCTTGACAACTGGCCTAACTGGATGCCATATACTCAGCCTCTGCAGAACTCAAAGCCATTGACTTTTGCTTCCGACTGAACCAAGACACAACAACTGAGCCCAATCCGAAACAACACCCTAAAGTACTCTTCATGTCACTGACACATCCTGCCCAATCCAAATCTGTATAGCCAACCAAATGAACCCCATCTCCTCTGTGAAAGTCCAGACCATAATCTACCGTACCACAAATATACGTGAGCACATATTTTGCTGCCACTGAGTGCACTCTCCTAGGCTCCACCATGAACTGGCCGAGAGTGTTGACAACAAAACAAATATCTAGCCTAGTATTGAGCAAATACATCAATGACCCGATCAATTGACGATACAAAGTGGAATCCGCCAACTGTGACTTAGAAGCATGAAGCTTCTTCCCGTTGGTAATCATGGGAGTGGTCATGGGCCTACAATCCTCTATATGAAATCTGCTCAGAATGTCACACACATACTTCCCCCGTCCCAGGAAGATGTGTCCAGGCTCCAATCCCAAAAAGTAATGCATAAGTCCAATATCAGTCATCTCGAACTTTGAAGCAAGGCTCTCCTTGCAGTTGTTGATGAGTCTCTCTGCCCCTGTAATGAAAATATCATCCACATATAGCAGAAGAATGAGAGCATCCTCTCTAACCATAATGAAGTATAGGTTGGGATCAGCCTCACTCTTCTCAAAACCCAACTGTTGCAAATAGGCATCTATCGTCGAATACCAAGCTCTGGGATCTTGTTTCATCCCATACAATGTCTTCTTCAATCTACACACATGAGACTCTCTCCCATGCACCTCAAAGCCCAATGGTTGTTCAATATACACCTCCTGTTAGCGATATTTCTTGTCTCGGGATTAGGCGTACCCAGGTCTGCAAGTTGTACAGGAAGCACCCGAGCATAGCACGAGAGAATCCTGTTTTTTAGCAGCAAGTCAAGCGAGCGGGCAAAGTTTCGCCATCGGCGGCCAAGATCCATCCATAGAAGCGGATCGATGGCCATCAGGTTTTCAAGGCTGACCAGTTTCCCAAGGCTTAGCAAGGGGAAGCGCCATGGTTCAAAACAAATTTGGACCGTCCGATCCAACCGGGACAGATGGCAGCCTGTCGGCATATCGGGTATCGGAGTTTCGAGGAGCAGGCACCCCTCGTTTCTTGCATTTTGAAACCCCGAACCCTGAATTTCTGATGGTGCCCAGAATCGGGCCCATGGTTTTGGCACCTGGTCATCAAGAAGGAGGCCTGGGGGAGGGCCGCTTATGTTTGTTATTTGGCCACTCGGGCCCCGAAACGTCGAGCTAAATCGCAGAAGGAAGGCATGGTGATGTTCCAGATACCGATTCGACGTGGGATAAATCCCAGTACCTGCTGGAGATTAATGAAGAAAAGAGAGGATGGATCAAAACTCACATCACTCATTTATTGCAGAGTATGGAGATCCCGACCGAAAGTCTGCCCGGGAGGGTCCCCTGTACCATTTCTCCTTAGGGAAGCCACGCCGAGTCTTCAATTCGCCAGAGGAACCTGCACACTCCAATTTAACATTCAAAGGGTTCAGCTACCCCCTGGCGTGAGCCATGCTGAATTAAAGAGGCGTATGAGAGGGGAACAAAGGAAAGATTTGATTGAGGAGACGTCACCCATTGAAAGTTCTGAGACGCCTCTACTGGGCGAAAGGAAGAGAAGAGTATATGTAGGAATTTTTTCCATTTTGTAATCATCAATGGTTGAGCAAGGCTCCCGGTTGTAAAGCTTTAATGAAGCACTGTTATCTCTGGTTATGTATGAACTCTTGAGACTTCTTGCCTTATGAATGTCAGTTTCTTTCATGTCTTTGTTTAAACTGTGTTAGAGCAGCTCGGAATTGGAGAATCCAGTCGAGTTGTAGCTGTTATAGGATGATGTAGAATTTGATCACTGTGACAGTTGCATTGTCTCTGACCAGTCCTTGTAATTTTCCTAATGCTGAATGACATGGAATTGGAGAATCCAATCAAGTCCTTTTTTCAATATCTCGAAGCCCTGAACCAGAGGATCTCACATTCGGGGTTTTTCTTCTAAAAATTGTTGAAAGCCTATTGCCCGAAGTAGTTTGTTCACTCTTCTTATCAAGTCTTCCACCTGTTCACCCTTTAATCAACCCACTGATGGAAGTTAGATCAATACCTCCTTTGTTTCTTACATGTCGGACCCAGTTTCTGAGTTAGAGTGGCATCTCCCTNATGAATGTCAGTTTCTTTCATGTCTTTGTTTAAACTGTGTTAGAGCAGCTCGGAATTGGAGAATCCAGTCGAGTTGTAGCTGTTATAGGATGATGTAGAATTTGATCACTGTGACAGTTGCATTGTCTCTGACCAGTCCTTGTAATTTTCCTAATGCTGAATGACATGGAATTGGAGAATCCAATCAAGTCCTTTTTTCAATATCTCGAAGCCCTGAACCAGAGGATCTCACATTCGGGGTTTTTCTTCTAAAAATTGTTGAAAGCCTATTGCCCGAAGTAGTTTGTTCACTCTTCTTATCAAGTCTTCCACCTGTTCACCCTTTAATCAACCCACTGATGGAAGTTAGATCAATACCTCCTTTGTTTCTTACATGTCGGACCCAGTTTCTGAGTTAGAGTGGCATCTCCCTGAGTCTCTGTCCATTTGATCACCCATTAAAAACCACCGTGACATAAAAATGATGGGCGTCGGGCTCTGCTGCTGCTGTAATCCAAGGGTGACTTCCGACGCTAACATTTATGGCACCGTAGTCGGGGACGAAGTTGAAGATTTTCCCTGAGTAGGACGACAACGAGCTTCTGATTCTGAGGGTGCATCAGATATCAGAACCCTTGAAGATTGCACTTGCACCTGGCGACTCCTCTGAGGTCATTACACCTGGTAATTCCTCTATTGCAGTGCCTCTGGCTACACCTGGTAGCACTTAGGAGATACAAATCTCAGTTCCAGTCTTTGATGGTGAACGAAGACTGGACACACTCGTTATAAATAACATTCACCTGGCGACTCCACATTTAAAGACTCCACCGGAGGGGATCCTGTTGACAGAAGGAAGTCTATGTCGAAGGGAAAGACTAGGTATCAGTTTATGAGCTTACTACATGAAGTTCTGTATTTCTTTATCAGCTCGTTCTTCTCTTTCCCTTCATTTATAGAGAATTTTTTCCTCTGCTTTGTACATTCTGATGTCCCTGAGCCTCCTCTTATCCACTCAGCCTTGGAAGAAGAAAGCATACCCTCTTCTTATGTTGTAAATATTGATCTTGTGTCTTCACCTCTGCCTATCCTTAAAGATGAGATATGTATCACACCTCCTCTTCGAGTCGAATGCCCTTGTAGTCCTAAGGAGGTTCAGGATAATTCACAGTCTTCTCAGACCTTGTTACCCCCTGTTTTTCCTACTGAGCCCTCCTAGCCTCTTGTCGAATCCCATGATCAACCCACCGCTTTTCAAGTCAAAATCAGAAATAGGTTGTTTAAACCTCTACGGCTGCCATATCACCTTAACCCTTATCCTCATGATTTCTTTGAGTATCTTCCTCGATTTTCTGGGGAGGGTCATGTTACAGCTGAGAAGCATATGGAGGCCTTTGAGACCCTTATTGATCAGTTTGAGATCATTCACGAGGATGTTTTCATGAGGATGTTCTCATGTTCCCTGTCGGGAGATGCTGCAACGTGGTTTAGGTGTCTGGAGACCGGTTCTATTGGTTTCTGGACCGAACTATACCATGATTTTTTAAAAGGTTGGGGTGAAAACAAGTCCCTTGATCAATACTAGTCTGAGTTTAATGCCTTGAGGAGAGGGGAAGATGAAGCCTTGGTTGTTTTCAACAGAATATTTTTCAGTGTTTATCATAGCATGCCTGTAGAGATCAAACCCACAAAGACGGCTGCTATGGTGTACTATATCATGGCTCAGCATCTATAGCTAGTCTTCCTCCTAAGAGAGAGGAAATCCTCATCATTGATACATCTGTTTGAGGATGATATAGAGGTTGAAGAAAACATTAGGGCTAGCATGTGGACTCTTGAGCAGACAGACTTGCATATACAGGAGGAAGAAAACTATCAGTCTGTTTCAGAATCTAAACAAGGATTTAGCAATTATGGATCAGATCTGGAACAAGAACCCAGAAGTGGTCATCATGACCTAGAGCCTGCTGCTCCTTTATTTGAATATCATCTTTCTGGGGTAAA
>SNQJ01S0009432.1:38392-59227 GCA_010110895.2 Picea sitchensis | reverse complement strand
GAGGAAGAACAAGAAGAGCAATCGAGCACATATTTCATTCCATAGCCAGTCAGCAAGCAGCCGATGTCTGAGATCAGTGAGCCTACTTCAGTTATTCACCCACCTGTGCTTATCAGATATATTCGACCGTGTGTGAACAATTGTGTAGCAGAAGAGGCTGTCTGTCACCAATTTTCTAGAATTGGCCACTCATTCAATGACCCTGTCAGCAAATACATGGAGTGGCATTTCCCTTATGCTTTGGAGCCGCCATATCCCACCTCAACTTCAGCTTGTAAGGAGAAGTTGAAGAGTGTAACCGTTCTGCTGTCACAGTTACACCATCTGTTGATGATCATTGACAGAAGGAAGGAGCTTCTATCCAGGAAGCTGCTTGAATGGCTATGGTGGAAGTTGTCTTTCACCTGGCCCATGTAAAATATTTTATTAGCATTAGGACTGTATATACATAAGCTCCTTTGGGCATGTAGCTTTATTTTGTTACTTTTATTTTTCGTCCTGTATTTTCAGTAGCGGGATGTTTTGAGCATGACTCCATAGCCCAATAGTAGGGCACTAAGGCTGCGGAAGGAGTTCTTAGAGCATCGCAGGGACGACTCTATCCCTCATGGAGCCTAATGTTAGCGATATTTCTTGTCTCGGGATTAGGCGTACCTAGGTCTGCAAGTTGTACGGGAAGCACCCGATCATAGCACGAGAGAATCCCATTTTTTAGCAGCAAGTCAAGTGAGCGGGAAAAGTTTTGCCATTGGCGGTCGAGATCCATCCATAGAAGCGGATCGATGGCCATCGGGTTTTCGGGGCTGACCAGTTTCCCAGGGTTTAGAAAGGGGAAGCGCCATGGTTCAAAACAAATCTGGACCGTCCGATCCAACCGGGACAGATGGCAGCCCGTCGGCATATCGGGTATCGGAGTTTCGAGGAGCAGGCACCCCTCGTTTCTTGCATTTTGAAACCCCGAACCCCGAATTTTCGATGGCGCCCAGAATCGGGCCCATGGTTTTGGCGCCTGGTCATCAAGAAGGAGGCCTGGAGGAGGGGCGCTTATGTTTGTCATTTGGCCACTCGGGCCCTAAAACGTCGAGCTAAATCGCAGAAGGAAGGCACGGTGATGTTCCAGATACCGATTTGACGTGGGATAAATCCCAGTACCTGCTGGAGATTAATGAAGAAAAGAGAGGATGGCTCAAAACTCACATCACTCATTTATTGCAGAGTATGGAGATCCCGGCCGAAATTCTGCCCGGGAGGGTCCCCTGTACCATTTCTCCTCAGGGAAGCCACGTCGAGTCTTCAATTCGCCAGAGGAACATGCACACTCCAATTTAACATTCAAAGGGTTCAACTACCCCGTGGTGTGAGCCATGCTAAATTAAAGAGGCGTATGGCCGGGGAACAAAGGACAGATTTGATTGAGGAGACGTCACCCATTGAAAGTTCTGAGACGCCTCTACTGGGTGAAAGGAAGAGAAGAGTATATGTAGGCATTTTTGCCATTTTGTAATCATTGATGGTTGAGCAAGGCTCCCGGTTGTAAAGCTTTAATGAAGCACTATTATCTCTGGTTATGTATGAACTCTTGAGACTTCTTGCCTTATGAATGTCAATTTCTTTCATGTCTTTGTTTAAACTGTGTTAGAGCAGCTCAGAATTGGAGAATCCAGTCGAGTTGTAGTTGTTATAGGATGATGTAGAATTTGATCACTGTGACAGTTGCACTGTCTCTGACCAGTCCTTGTGATTTTCCTAACGCTGAACAACTTGGAATTGGAGAATCCATTCAAGTCCCTTTTTCAGTATCTCGAAGCCCTGAACCAGAGGATCTCGCATTCGGGATTTTTCTTCTACAAATTGCGGAAAGCCTGTTGCCCGAAGTAGTTTGTTCACTCTTCTTATCAAGTCTTCCACCTGTTCACCCTTTAATCAACCCACTGATGGAAGTTAGATCAATACCTCCTTTGTTTCTTACATGTCGGACCCAGTTTCTGAGTTAGAGTGGCATCTCCCTGAGTCTCTGTCCATTTGATCACCCATTAAAAACCACCGTGACATAAAACTGATGGGCGTCGGGCTCTGCTCCTGCTGCAATCCAGGGGTGACTTCTGACGCTAACACCTCCTCCTCAATAATACCATTTAGAAATGCGGTCTTCATATCCATCTGGTGGATCTTCCAACCCATCTCTACTATAATGGAGATTACTCCCCTGGTCGAAGTGTATCTAGCAACCGGCGCAAAGGTCTCATCATAATCGACTCCCTCAACTTGTGAAAACCCCTAGCCACAAAGCGAGCTTTGTACTTCTCAATGTTGCCATCTACAACATGCTTTAGTTTATAGAGCCACCTGGAAGTCACCACTGACTTCCCCTCAGGTCTAGGAACAACTTCCCAGACATCCTTCTTCATGATGGAATTGAACTTTTCCATCATGGCATCTCTCCACACCTGTCTACCAATGTCCTCCTCCAAATTGGAAGGCTCAAACTCCTAAATACTGCTCACCATCGCAATGTAGCTGCAAAACCTCTTGGGAGGTTAACTCTCCCTCACTGCATGTTTGGGATTCCCCACTAAACCCTGTGCCTCCCTGAAAGTGTCTTGAAGCCACTTGGGCTTCCTCCTCTCTGAAGTAGTGTCTGGTGGAGGGGACTCTCCCTACTCAACCCCATCTCCTAAATATAATGATCCTGAAGTAGACTATGAAGTACTTGATCCTGTAACCTGAGGACCAGTAGCCTGCAAACCTAAAATCTGTGGCCCTGTCACCTGTGAACCTGTCATCCCTGAAACTGGTGGCCCCGAACTCTGTGTCACTGTAGTCTACTGTGGACTCACCTGAATCTGTGGCAAAGACTGCTCACCCTTCTCTATCCCTCTATACTTCCTAAAGGCTTCGTCCTCCTCAAATCTGACATCCCTCCTTAAGACATTCTTCCTCAAGGAAGGAAGGTATATACGGAAAGCCTTTGAAGTCTCACTGTACCCCAAAAATATCCCTCTCTCTATCGTGGGCTCCAGCTTTGTCCTCTTCTCAGAAGGGACATATGATTATGTGATGCACCCAAAAATATGAAGGTGCCCCACCTCAGGCTTCTTCCCAAAAAAAGCCTCCTCAGGAATCATGCTCCCCACAACCTTGTGGGGACTCCTGTTTTGAAAATAAACTGCAGTGTAGCATGCCTCAACCCATAGAAATAGTGGCATCCCCTGATCATGTAGCATGGCTCTCGCAGCCCCAAAAATGGCCCTATTCTTCCTCTCTACAACCCCATTCTGCTACAGGTTGTAAGGAACACACAACTCCCTCCTGATGCCCTCTCCTACACATAATTCCATGAACTCCTTGGAGGTATACTCACCCCCATTTTCCAATCTCAGGACTCTAATTTTCTTCCCTATCTGGTTCTCCACAAGAGCTTTGAACTCTTGGAACCAACTGAAGAACTGTCCTTTAGTCTTCATGAAGAAAATCCAGGACTTGCGAGAGAAGTCATCAATGAATACAACATAGTATAGAAAACCAGTCAACGATGTCGAAGACATCGGGCCACATACATTTAAATGTATAAGATCAAGAATCCCTGCTGCTCTTTTGTCACTGCTCGAAAAAACAGTTTTGGTGTACTTTCCCAAAGAACACCCCTTGCACAACTCATGGTTCTATGAATCGAAATCCGAAACTCCTATCACCATCTCCCTCAGAACTCTCAAAGCCTCATGGTGCAAATGTGCCATCCCCATATGCCATAACTCACATAAGTCACTATTGATGGTAGTATGAATCAATGCTCTCACTGGCTAGAACAAAAACTTGTACAACCTCTCATGTCTAGTACCAATCACTTTGGTTAGATCCCCTGGGGAAAAGAAGCACCTGCCTATCATGGAACAAGACCTCATAGCCCTTCTCCTCAATAGTAGAAACTGACACTAATTTCTTCTTCATGCCCGGAACATATAGAACCTCTTTCAAAGTCATGGGAGGCAAAGACTCCCTCTGAAATGAAATAGTCCCTCTACCAACCACCTTGACCTCCCAGTCATCTCCAAGCACTACCTTAACATTTCCCATCTCTATGAGGTATTTCAAGTGCTCACGAACCCCTGTCATATGGAGAGAGTCACCACTGTCAATATACCAAGTATATGTATGAGTAGTCCTCGTGGATAGACACACAATCAAGGAAAACTCTTTGTCAAACTTGGTGGAAAACTCTTCCACCCATGTTGAAGCTGATGTTTGTTTCTTCTTCTTGTTAGGACAACGACCTGCATAGTGCCCAAACTTATGGCATGCAAAGAACTTGACATTACTCATGTCTTTTTTCCCTTCACCCTTGGGCTTGTTTCCTCCCTTTGGACCCTTTTTGAAATTCTTCTTGCTAGTGGTAGCAAGAGCCACATTCTCCTCCTCATGACCTGTAGATGAACTGCCATGTACATAACCTCTCTGGGTCTCCTCCTGGACAAAGTCATCTCAAAGACGTTCCCAGTTGAGAAGCTTCTCCCTAGCAAGAATGCCCTCCACAAAAACAACCCATTGTTTGGAAACTCCATTCAATGTTGTTCTGAAAAGCTCACTATCAACTATGGATTCCCCCACAGCTCCAAGCACATCCCTCACCTGTGTCAATCTAGTAAGGTATGTGACCACATTTCAGCCTTGGTCATTTTTATGCTCTTTATTTTTTCCCTCAAAACCATTTTTCGGTTCTCATTAGTACTCTTGTACAATTTAGTCAAAGTCTCCCACATCTCATAGGAATTTTCCTTCCCCATCAAGTGAGGAATCAAATGGTCCTTGATGGCATCAAGAATAATCCTCTTAGCCTTGATACTCTTCTTAGTGTAAGCTGCAAGAAGAGTAGCATCAGTAGGTATCACAACAGGATGAGTTGTGGTATTTTCCACAATGTCCCACAACTTGTTTTCTTGCAAAAGCAAGATCATCCTCTCCTTCCATGCACAAAAATTTGTTGCCCCATAAAATTTGTCCTCGACTCTCAAACCTGTAGCCATTGACCCTATTCTGCTGAAAATGATAAATTCAAAATTCTACCCTGTGAAGTGACTATTGTCCCAACTTTTTGACTGCTGAAATTTTTGCTTCCCTTCAACTCAACTCTGATACCATGTAAAATTTTCAAACCCTAACCCAGTTTCAATATCATTGATTTTTCAGTGAATGTTTAATGCCCAAACCCATTTTTATATCAGCAAATAAAACTCAACAAAAAAATAACTTCAGAACTGAAACATGAGGATTTTGAACATCGTTTATAATGCAGAAATAAAATATCAGCAACATATAAAACTCAGAAAATTAATGGCACGGAGATTTTTCGTCTAACAACGACCCTAGAAAACCCCACAAGGGGAAAACCAGTGAGAGAGGGATTTTTATTATTTATGAGCTTCAGAGAAATTTCTTTCACAGCATATTCATCTTAAAAAATTACAAAAACTTATCTTAGACTTTCTTCTGCAAAAATCCTTCTTAACAGTCCTGGGAAAGCTCCTCGATTTCTATGCCAGAAATCCATACAACTGTATGATTGTCCCAGCAATAAATGATGTACGGACTGTCTCGATTTCTGTGCCAAATTTCTACTAAGACTGTATGGAATATGCAGCAGGAATAGCTCCTCGAAAATCATGCCCTTTCTTCTCGAAAACTGTGTTGTATGACCCTCGAAAATCATGCTAAAATCTGTACAGACAGTATGTAATTTCACCCAGAAATTAATGACAGTAGGTGTCTCGATTTCTATGCCAATAAATGACTATATGGAAGCCTTGGTATGCGTGCCAAACTTCTCAAAAATGTTTTTTCTATCTCCCTCGATTTCTGTGCATAATAAATGGTTGTACGACCTCTAGAAATCTGTACCATACAAACTGCATTCAATGTTGTACTCTGCCTTAAAACTTGTGCTAGATTGTTACCTTGGGTTGCATGCCCAGCTCTACAAATGTTGTCTCTTCTCAAGCTCGACCTCTCTCTTGCTCTCTCTTTCTCTCCAAAAAATGAAATGAACAACAACCCTAGCTAGGGTGCGCCCTCCTACCCTAATCGACATCATGAGGTAGGTGAGGGGTCTCTTAATCCAACGATTGAGATTGGATTAGATGAGTGGCTGAGATTTGGTGTCTCTTCACTCACCCTCACTAAAGTCATAAAGTCACATTTTAATTTGCATCTCACAAATTAAAAGACTAGGGCCCACATTAGGCACTTTCTCACCCCTTAGGCGCCTAGGGATGAAAAACACTTGCATAGGTACTTTATTTTAGTTAAAAAATTTAACAGAAGCTTCAGTCATGTTAGTTGAAAGTTGCTTCTTCTTCTCATCAACTTTCAACTTACTTTGAAAAGCCTGATCAAAGGGTTCCTCATTCTTTTTCAACATGTCTTCATGAACTTGAAGACTACCAAATAAATCAGTAAGGGTTAGCTAAGATAAATCCCTTGACTGTTCTATAGCAATAGTAATTAGATAAAACTTTTAGGAAGACTTCTTAAAAACTTTTCAACAATATTCCTATCTTCAAGTATTTCACCACAAGCATGAATAGCATTTACAATATTCTGAACTCTAGTGATAAAAAATTCAACATTTTCACTTTCTTTCATAGATAGAGACTCAAAATCTCATCTCAACATCTGGAGTTTAACAACCTTTACCTTGACAAAGTCTTTATAAGATTTTTCCAAAGTTTCCCAAGCATTATGGGAAATGCCACATTCTACAATTTTTGGAAACATAGAGATATCAACTCATGTTTCAAACTAGAGCCTTAGCTTCCTTTTTCCTATTCTCCTTGAATTCTATATTTTGATCAACTGAGCAAAGTTCTCATCTTCACACCCCTCATAATTTTCCTCACAGAAAAGAGGAATCTGATACTGGACTGAACTGTTATTTTGGGCCATTGTTTCCCTCTTCTGGCTGCAAACAACCACAAACTTGCCTCCGATACCAAATGAAGGATCTGAATAAAAGGAATTATGTGCTCACAAGAGTCACACCCATGAAAAATGAAGACCCTGATTAAAATTCTTAACAAAAATGACAGAATACAAAAAGCTGAATACAGCAATAGACCTCACACTCAGGAAAAACTACTTTGTTTTTGAATACTACTGTCTTTGCTTTATTTCTAAAAGAAAAGAGATACATAGTACCTCTGTTACAACTATAAATCAAGGAGGGAAACAAAGCATCATCTGTTCCACAAAATGCCAAAAAAAAAAATCTCTCTAACAGTCAACTAAGAGTCTTTCTCTATCACAACATTCATTCACGAAAAAACTATATTGGATGGAAATCAACCTAACATTTAAATAGTTGAATTGAAATACTAATGCAGCAGATATAGGAAAAGAAATGTGGCAGTGATTGATCAACACATCGCAGCTACGGTTACACAACTGGAACAAAAATTGGTGAACAATTATTCAACGCCGTTACCGGGACCCTGAATTTCCAAAACTCTTAATCTTCGCATAGACATAGAGCGGGGGAAGTTGAAGGAGACATTGAGTGGTATGCTGAAATTTTCCAGAGACATGAAGCCGAGCAGAGGATGGATGTTGGTATGGCTGCGTAAGCGAAGCCATACCAAGTCTCCCATGATATTCCACGATCCAAATGGAAAATCTCGAAACACACCTTCAACGACAAAGAGACACACACCTTCAACGCTAATGTCATTCATGAAACAAGGTGGATTCTCATTATTCGAGGACCGCTTTTTATCTCCCTATATGTAAGCTTGATACGGCCTTGGCCTTTGATCCGACATGACAATCACATGAATCAAGATAAAAGTTAAACCGACTATCTTTTCAACCATAATAAAATAAAATAATAAAAAATACCAAATATGCATACCTGCGATTGCAACATTTTCTCTATATCATTTGAAGAGCTAATCCGTAGTGGGTTACAGATAGGGAACACGCAATACTCTTCCCGAGAAATATGTCTAGCCAATTCCCTAAGTTGATCGTGCATTGTAAGTTTATAACTCCCATACTGTAGGGAGAGATCATCATAACCTAGCATAATGAAATTCCCGTTTATAACTCCCGTTTTCTACATTCAATTTCACCATCCGACTACCTGTCATAAACTCCCATACTCTAATAGCTAATTCCTTTTCCTCCCCAACTAAGAAACAGTCGATGTCCAAAAATACCTCCTTTTCTTCACTATCCAGAGCCTAGTAACTCACTTTTAATGAGTCTATTATTTCGTATGGCAGTCTTGTAGACAAATTTTTCAACTGCCGCTTCCAGTACTCTTTGTCACACCGACCAACAAAGAGTCCTCCCAAAACTTTCAAGGAAAAAGGAAATCCCCCACAAATTTTCAAGAACTCCTCAACTAAATCTTCGAGTTCTTCGGATGGTCTAGATTGAGAAAAATCATGCTTTCTATGCAATGTCTTCACATCATATACTACAGCTTTTGCAGAAGAACGTCTAAGTAGATCCTTATCACGAGATGTTATTAATATCAGACTCCCAGATGCCACGTCTACCAGACTCTCTATTTGATCCATATTATCAACATCATCGAGGACGATTAAAATTGGGGGGAGACGCGGTAAGAAATCTCGTAAAATTCGTCTCCCTTGAGAGATACTGTCAATATGGTTTAAAATTATATATATTGTTTAAATTTTATTTTTTGAATACGTTTTTTTTAAGGAAATATTCATTCACATATGGTTTAAATTATATATATTGCTTAAATTCTCGAAAACTGCCTTGCATCTTCCACATAATCAAATTCACTTTTCATACTGGGAGGATGGCCATGAAGGCATTTCACACAAGTTAAATCTTTGATCTGATCTGTATCTGCATTATCCTTTTTTGTCAAATTACAGAATTGTTGAGACTTAGAGGATTCGAATCCAAGTAGTGGTGGATCAAGTAGTGGTGGTTGTGGCATGATCAGCCGTGTCGCTGTCTTGTAAACTTTTATATCCTTTTGAATATAAAGAGCATTTTTTTTCTCGTGGAAAAAAGTAGCCAATAAACTTTTCCAAAATTATATATATTGTTTAAAATTTATTTTTAAATATCTTTTTCAAGAAAGCTGTAGTTGTCTTTTTTAAGGGGAAAAACCTTTTCAATGGTTGTTAGTAGAAGTGACAAATAGCATTTTCAATGTGTATTGTGGCAAATAACTTTTTTTTTTCTAAAGAAGCTACTAGTTGACAAATAAATTTTTCAATGGTGGTTGTTAATAGACCTTACAAATAACTTTTTTAATGTGTATTTGTGGCAAATAACCTTTTCAATGGTGGTTATTAATAGAAGTTTTTTGATTAATTGGTTTAAATTTTTATTTATTGTTTAAATTGTATTTTTAAATTTATAAATGAATTTAGAAACTCAAATTTTTTAAACAATATAATTATAAAAACTTAACCATTCAAATTTACAAATCTAAAAATTCAACAAATTAAAGAAATAACATTCCAAAAAAATCCATAGACTCAAATCTACTAGAAACTTAACTATTCAAATCTACAAATTCAACAAACTAAACAAATAACATTCCAAAAAAAATCACAGACAAAACGTAAAACGTTTCGAATTCGATATCGATTAAATTCAACAAATGACTTATCCCACGTTGAGAACTTTCCTCGGGATGGTTACCACATAGTGGCCATAGCTGGTTTAAATTTCCATTCGCAGATAATGATCACTCCTTTCAAGGAGTCTTTCCATACGCGGAAAATTACCACAGAAAGATCGATTAAATTCCACAGCTTGCTGAAATTTCCATCCACAGAGATTTACCACAGAGAGACCCACATAAATATCGATTAAATTCAAATTCCACAGCTACCTTAAATTTCCATCCACGGAGAATGATCACGGAGGCTTGTCTTATGCAGAGAACTGCCATAGATATGTTGGAATAATGGAGAAATTAGAATTTACTTAGTTAAGATCTGTGTAACTAAGTTATTGTGTATCTTTCATATTTAGGTTTGGATTAGTTTCAAGATCCACCTTTGTAGGAGGTTGTTGTAAGCACCTTGTGCTATATATATGTGTACTTGATTTACATTAAATATAACAACAGATTATGTGAGCGTAGACTCACAGGGGATGTGCCCTTGTGGCCTCACACTGTTATGAGATTCATTGATCTCTGATTTTAACTTGGTATCAGAGCTCGAGGTGGAGCCTGCTCGTGTGGAGGAAATTTGCGCGACTGTGTAAATCCGCGACTGTGGAGGATTTCAGATGTAAGTCGCGCCGTTGTGGAGGAAGCCTGAAGTGAGGGCGTACTTGCTGGGAGAGCCGTGAGCTATCCGCATCGTGAGGTATCTGTTGGCTGTGTAAATCCCTGAGCGTGGAGCTGCGATCGTGAGCCGTGAGCCTGGTGCAGCGCACGACTGTGAGCCTGGTATAATTTAACATTTCTACAATTTTTTTTTGTGCGCGGATCGCTTTGTTTTGTGAGCAGATCGTGGCTGTGGAGGAAATTCGTGCGCTGGAGGAAATCTGTTCCTGCTGAGCTGAGGTTAAAAACGTTGCGAGGAGCCATGATTTGAAGCAGTGAAGCCGTCGTTGCTGCCTTCGTTTCCATGGAGTTATTGTGTGGGTAATGAATAGAGCCACAGTTTCCTTTGAAAGCGGCTGCCATCGTTGGGTTTGAAGTATTTGCTGGTGAAGGAAAACGTGTGCAGTCGTAGTTTATACTGCTTGTGGCACGCCCGGTGGGACCAAACCCATAATCGCCTGATTAGAAGCCATATTTGAAAAGTAGAGACGTCGCCCCCAACCCACAGTCGCCTGGTCAGATTTATAGTGCTGTCGCTGAACATAGTTGCTACCAGAATCCCAATTGTGGTTCGGATTTGGTTCCTTTCCTACCATATGAGCCACTGCTGCCATTGACTGCCATCAATATTCTCAATTGTTTGTGTCCATCACCAGGCCGAAATTGGCCTTCCAACATCCCACGTGCAACAATTGTCACTTGAAGCTGAAAGCTGTGAGACGCCGCGGCCTGCCACTACGAGAGCATAGTTGTTCGTTGATCTGGAACGCGTATAGGAGCCGAGTATACCTCTGTTGAGCCTGCGTGGAGATTTCTGTGTTATTCTTGCAAAGATCTGTGTGAGCTGCCTGCAATAGGATAGCAAGAAGGAGCCCGCGAATTGAATCGTGGGGAGAAGCCTTGGAGATTCTTGTTCTTGTTCATAGATGAACATCGACATACAACCCCAATTAAGAGCAGGAAGTGAATAAAGAGAAACTCATTACAGCGGGATATCAATGCAACGTAAGATGCCTGACGATCGAAGCATCAGAATTGCGGTGGACAAGTTCAGAGCCATGTAGACAAGACTGTGGATAAACGTGAAGGTTTCCTGGTCTGGAGGAGATCACACATGTTGATTGTTGATCACTGCTGCATGGAGGAGATCGCGCATGTTGGAGTGGTAACCCGCCTGCGTGGAGGAGAGAGTGTTGTTGAAGACTGCCATTGATAACTAGAGCATTGTCGCAGAATTGTTGTTGCAGAGTGGCTGGAGTGCTAGCCTACGTGGAGTCGTCTGGTGAAGGAGCTGCAACGTGGACGAGTTTGTTGCCTTCATTTCTAGTGAAGTCGCAACTGCCATCGTATAATTCCAGAGTAAAGAAGCTGCGGACGTGTGATAGAGCGTGTGTAGGATTGTTGCTGCCAAATTGTTGTTGCTCGCTTGAGTGGAGTACCAAAGAGGTCGTCGAAGCAAATAGGTTCCTCAGAACTGAGCACATGTGGAGCACTATTGTTTTGGTGCCAGAAATTGTTGTCCAGTGATCATTACTGTGACGTGAAGACGAGATGATCATTGTTGTTGAAAGAAGACTCAATGTGAAGGAATGGGTCATCAAAGGAGGTTGAAACAGCTTCGGAGAGAGCTTAAACACATGTGGAGGAAGAATCAACAAGAGGAAACATATTTTGCAGGTAAATATAAAGTGTCTTCAGCAATAACCGAGGAACTCATACCTGATGGAGAACAGGATCAGATTGCAGATCTGGAGCAGATTGATGAAGATGAAGAAATCAATGCAATAATGAAAAGGTTAATGCCAGTTTTACCCTCATTTTCAGGTAACAATTTTGATCTTTGGAAAATGAAAATGGAAGGTTTACTTGGATCAGTAGATTTATGGGAATTTATTCAAAATGGTTATGAAGATCCTACTGAGAAGAGAAGAGATAAATTAACATTATATCTTGTTAGTTCAGCATTGAATAATGACATCTTGTCTGCTCTGTTATATGAATTTGGTGAAATAGAGAATGCAAAAATGTTTTGGGATAACCTAGAGATGAAGTTTAGTGTGAGGGGGAGCAAGATAGCTGTTGAAAATGGTGAGTGTATTGACAGTCTTATAACTGAAATAAAGACTGGAAATGATTGCATTGAAATCGCAATGATTGATGATGAAAGTGTGTATGTAGTTGATTGTGATAATGAGAATGAAAGCTTTGTGGAAGAAGATCTATTTGAAGGAGAGACATATGAAGTTAGATTTGATGAAGACAATTCATCTAATGAAGATTGGTCAAAATTGATGCATGAGAAACATCTTATTGATGAGTTGTTGTTTGGTGAGAAGAATGGTCCACTTGCATACACAAATCAAGTGGAAGACAACTCTATTGTTGCAGAGAAGGAAGATGAAGAGGAGAAAAATCAGAAAGCTCTCTTAGAACATCAAAAGGAAAATAGCAAAAATTGTTTTGATATACTAATGAATGTTTTTTAGTGTGCAGGGTTTGCTAAGGAAGAATGTGATGTGAAGCACTTAGGTGAAGTGCCACATAAGTTTGATGAAGAATTAGAATTTATTGAGGAATGGCTTCAAAAGCCATATTATGATGAATGCAAAGAAACATTAGATTATGATATTATGATGAATGCAAAGAAACATTAGATTATGATGAGGAATGTATGGACAAAGAAGAAGAAGACTCATTACAGATATAGAAATTGAGTCAGCTTTTATAAAGTGGAGTCCTGAAGCAATAAAGTACTACTATGAGCTAATGTTGCAAGAGTCCGTTGAGTAGGACATTGCTGATTGTATCCAAAAATGGGAGCAACATATTTATGTGGAGTTAGAATCATTTGCGAACATTAAAGACAAACGTTCTCAGGACAAAGAAAATGCAAAATTGTTGAGGACAAAGAACAATAATCAAAAGTCAAATTCCAAAATGCGGAAGAACAAAGTAAAAAGGGCTATGAAGCATAACAAAGTCAAGATGAAACATATATGCAGTAGCAAGCCAAGGAAGAAGCTCCATCTATATCACTATCTAAGATCAAGAAAGGTTAAGATGAAATTGTTAATTTTAGCTTAGTCGAGATCAGACCAAGAAGCATGCTATGTTCTCATCATATATTTGGTGAAAATTCATTTCTCCATTAAGGAGGAAATGTTGGAATGTTTGAGAAATTAGAATACTTAGTTAAGATCTGTGTAACTAAGTTATTGTGTGTATCTTCATATTTAGGTTTGGATTAGTTTCAAGATCCAACTTTGTAGGAGGTTGTTGTTGTAAACACCTCGTTATATATATGTACTTGATTTTACATTAAATATAACAAATGATTATGTGAGCTGTGACTCACAGTGATGTGTCCCTTTTGTGGCCTCATTAATCGTTATGAGATTAATTGATCTCCCATTTTAACTAGATAGACCCACCTGAAAGATCAATTCTAATTTCATGAGCTTACCCCATATTGGTTCACTCTTTGAGCATCCGAACATTTAATCGATGCCAAATTTGACAATGCAAAATGGTAGGATGCTCAAATTCACTATTCTTTATGTGACGATTCTTTAACAAATATACTTATTACTATAAATTAATTACACTGATAGGTGTCTCCCTATTGGAATCGATGATTTGAATGAAATTTAATGTTGATAACTACTATTTATTAATGACACCGATAGGCATCCCCTATTGGAACCGTTTACAAGTGTATCGGACTTTTATGAAAGTAATTTTGGTATGGAGAATGACATGGACATGGAGCGCAACCATTTCTATGGAATCACAGGTGTGTAAAGCTTGCACGTGGTAATTTACAAGTCATGGTATGGAGAATGACATGGACATGGGATGCATTTTATTTTTAATTTTAACAATTTATTTTCACTGTGTACCATATCTCCCATACAACTATGGAATCACAGGTGTGGGAGGACGTTTATGCTTGCACGTGGTAATGGAGAATGTGAGGCGTCCTAAAATGGGATGGAAGGTGGAATACGATTATAGATTCGTAACCCGCTGGTGTTCCCTCATAGTAAATGTATTGTTATCACAGGTGATCCACATGCTGCCCAAAAAACGCACAATGACTCACTTGTGCCTTTCAGGCATGGGAAAATTATGTATCTTTATATACCTTCTCATGATGTATAGATATTATTATAGTGAGTTTTTGGCAAATCTAATTAACAACATTGTATGGACAAGAGCGTTGAAGATATCATAATGGTTATTGTGGGTTTGCCTCCTCCAAAACTGAGTATACATTTAGATTGTTTATTATGTTATTTGTAATCTTTACAGGAAAGAGAACCAAGATATTGGGAGAAATTGGAAAACTATCAAAAAAATGTGTCCAAGAAAAAGCCAACAATAAATGTCATTCTTATAGTAGCAGCTGCTATCCGATGCAAATTTTGTATTTTTCAGCTTCTTTTATGTTTTTAGGGTTTATTAACGACCTGCCTTTGTGTTGCGCGCTCCATCGAACAACAAACTTCCGGAATGAATTAATTAATGAAAAGAAAAGGGGTGGATTTCAATTTCGCCTTCTTCAGCGTGCTTGCTAAACTCGGATTTTCATTCTCAGTTGTTGAAAGGGGTATGCCGCTCAAGCAACAAGCCATAAGAAGCAGAAAGAAAGTATTAAGAAAGATATGTTATTCAGGAGGCTCCCTTAAAGCAAGCAATAGAGGGAGAAAAGCAAAAAGGAGAACCTTTTCAATCGTATAAGAATGAGAAGCACAGACGCTCTTGTTAGAGTGCAAAAAATTGCTAAAGCTTAAAAGATTTTATGCTTCTTTCCCATGCAAATTTTGTATTTTCGAGCTTCTTTTATGTTTCTATGATTTATTATATAGATTCAAAGCTTAAAATATTTTATTTATATTTCTATGGTTTATTATATAGATTCAAAGCTTAAAATATTTTTGTTTGTCTCGGTGTGAATCTAAAACTTATTTTTTTGACACAGCTCTATTGAGGGAATATCAATTCACAAAGAAAGTCCCTCCTTCACTCAAAAACTAAGGGAAAGAGAAATATATGAAGTTATTTTCTTGAGGGACTTTAAGAGTTATTTTCTTGAGGCATGTAAAATTAGAGACATCAGGGATTAGCTCTCTTGAGGGAATATCAATTCACAAAGGGAGTCCCTCCTTCACTGAAAAAATAAGGGAAAGAGAAATTTTAAGTAGATGTATGGTTGAATAGGGTTTTTTCATTAAAATTTTATGGTTAAAAGTTAAATGAGACTAGAATTTCTTCACCTTAATTCGTGGTTCAAAAGCATCACGAGTAGGGTTGAATTGAAGACCCTATTACTTTCACGTTATTAATATTAATTACTGACATTTATTTTTGTAATTATATCTTTGCTCTTGAATTAGTATTATTTAAAATGAATTTCAATCCTAATTACACTTAGTTTTGGCTTTTTTCCAATAGTTTTTTTTCCATGGATTGTAATCTTTTGATCTTGGAATATTTTTTTCTAATATTTTCACTTAATTCAATAAAATCAAGCTCTGGATATATTGGCTGCGGATTATATATAGTTATAAACCTTCTCATAAACCTTTATGTACATCTAATAGATCACATTCTCCGGTTTTGGCTTTTTTCCAATATTTTTTTTCATGGATAATAATTTTTTGATATTGAAATATTTTTTCTAATATTTTCACTTAATTCAATAAAATCAAGGTGTGGATATATTGACTACTGATTATATATAGTTATAAACCTTCTCATAAACCTTTCTCGCCTTATTGGTACGAGGGGTCTCTCACATAGTAGATGTCACGTATTAGATGTCACATATTAGATCAATCATTTCCATGCATTTTCATGTGGGTATATTGGCTGTCGATTATATATAGTTAGATGAATAGTGGTGTGCGCATTAAAAGACTTTCATATCATTATAGTATTATTTCAATGTTATTGTACTTTAGTTAAAATATTGACTTTTATGTTTTCTAAATTCATAGGAATTTAGTTAAAGACTTAATTATATCTAATTGTTCTTTAGAATTTTTTAGGTGATTAAATTTGAATGTAAATTTCGACTTGTACACAAAGACAAAGTTATAACACAAAGTTGGTAAGCATATATAAATTATAAAATATTCATAAATTTATTAAAAGCAAATTTTAATTGGAATTATTTAAATGGCATATTAAATTAACTTTTTTAATTATTTTAATTTTTATTGTTAAATGACATAAATAAAATTATAAAAGAATACGATTTAGTTTGTTTTGTTTACTATTCCATTTCAATATAGTACAAATGAATTTAGAGATAACCTTTTGGAGATAGTTTAATATAAATCTATTTGCCTATTATATTATAATTTAATTTAATGTTGTTAAACAATCAATAATATTTTCATAATTGTTTGCAAACATCACTATGAACAACTAATTAATTATTAGAACTAATTAGCTTTAGGGTTAGAGTTATTAGAGTTATAGTTATATTAATTATTTGATCACATTTATTAGAGTTAGAGTTAACCTATATATTATATTGAAAATATAATATATAATTATAAAATATAGATATTATATTTATATTATATTATTTTATAATATATAATTATAAAATATAGATAGTATATTTATATTATATTATTTTTCTTTTATAATGAGTTAATGTTTTCATCAAAATTAATTAATATTATATTATTAACATAGTTAATTAATATTATATTATCAATATAATTAATTAATATTATATTATCAATATAATTAATTAATATTATATTGTATAGAAATTTAATTTATAATTTTTTTTCATTGTTTATATTATAATTATAAATAGAATCTTGATTTATATCAACATTATTTTTGAATTTATGATTACAAAATTTATTAACACATTATATTTTTATTTACATTAAGATATTTTAAATTTGACAAAATATATAAATATATTTTATATCTTGAAAGATTCAATTATAAAAAAAAAAATATTTTGATGAAAATTTATTTCATTATAAAATATAAAAATAAAATAATATATAAAATTAAAACACCATGGTATGAAAGGATCTGTCACCTTTGTATGAACACGTTATTTGTATGAGAACACATTAGTTGTATGAATCTATTTACTAAATTTATCACAATACTCATAAATGGATTTCAATTAAATAGTTTACTACTATAAATCATAATTGCTTTTAACCTCTTCCTTTGCTTTTTGTTGACAATCACATTTTGCAACACCAAAAAGAGGAATGCATAAATGCATACTTTAATTTAATATATTCTTATTTGGAAGGGATAGATTTTACAGTTCAAGATCATATGCTATCAATGTCCTCAGAACATGTGTGATTCTAAGTTTTCTTCTATGTAATATATTGTGTTAGTTCAAAGTTCCTATCTTTTTCACAAAGGAAACACTTAATTAGATTTTTTTATAAAAACTTTGCCAAAAAATCATTTTCGTAATGTGCCGAACACAAACCAACCTTGTTATGTGACAAACATGCCCCGACATTGCAATCTGACGAAAAAATTTGGACATTACAATGTGTCGACCATAGTAATGTTAAAACATGTTGAACATAGTAACATCGCACAATGAAAGACATAGTAATGTTGCAATATGACAAATATAGTAATTTTATAATCAGTTGAACATAGTAATGTCACAATGTGATGAACATAAATTGACGTCACAATGTGACAAACACATGGAAATTGGGATAGTAACGTCACAATGTGATGTTCATAAACATGCATTGCAATGTGTCGCAAATCGCCTTGTCGTCACAATGCGACAAACATTTCCTCACGTTGGAATGTGACACACATATAACAATGTCTCAATGTGACAAACATTTCCAAACGTCGCAATGTGTCGAATATAGTAACATTGCAATCTACCAAACATACTAATGTCGCAATGTTACAAACATATACAGATGAACATAATAATGTCGAAATGTATCAAACACAATAATGTTGCATGGTGATGAACATAGTAACATTGCAAGTAATTGAACATAGTAATGTCACAATACGATGAACATAAACTGACGTCACAATGTGATGAACATAGGCATGTCGTGGCAATGTGTATAGTAACGTTACAATGTGACATTCATAAACATACATTGCAATGTGTCGCAAATCGCCTTGTCGTCACAATGTGGCAAACATTTCCTCACGTTACAATGTAACACACATATAGCGACGTATCAATGTGACAAACATTTCCAAACACTGCAATGTGTCAAATATAGTAACATTGCAATCTACCAAGCATACTAATGTCAATGTGACGAACATAATAATGTCGAAATGTGTCAAAAACAGTAACGTCGCATAGTGATGAACATAGTAACAATGCAATTAGCTGAACATAGTAATGTCACAATGTGATGAACATAAATGGATGTTGCATTGTGACAAACATAGGCATGTCATCACAATGTGGATAGTAATGTTGCAATGTGATGAACATAAACATATTTTTCAATGTGTCACACATCACCTTGGTGTCGCAATGTGCTGAACATTTCTTCATGTAGTAATGTGATGCACATATCCAAACATCTCAATTTGGAAAACATTTCCAAATGTCACAATGTGTCGAACATAGTAACGTTGAAATCTACCAAACATAGTAACGTCGTGCAATATGTCGAACATAGTAACATTGCAATCTACCAATATATCAAACATATTAACGTCACAATGTGAGAAACATTTCCAAACGCCACAATGTGTCGAACATAGTAACATTGCAATATACCAAACATAGTAACGTCACAAGGTGACGAACATATACAGACATCTCAATGTGATGAACATATACAGACGTTTCAATGTGATGAACATATCTGTGTCATCGCAATCTGTCGAACATTTACGTTCGTCTCAATGTGACGAACATATAAAAACGTCTCAATGTGAAGAACATATCCCTGCCATTGCAATGTGACAAACATAAACGGATGTTGCAATGTGATGATAGCCCTGTCCTTGTAATGTGATGAACATTTTGTGTGTTTCAAAGTGATGCTCATATTATGATGTCGTATTGTGAAAGACATTTCCAAATGTTGTAATGGGACGAAAACATCACATTGTCGCAATGTGATGTACATGAACCAATGTTGCAATGTGAAAAACATATATCAACATTGCAATGAGATGAACATTTCCACAGAGAGACCCACATAAATATCAATTAAATTCAAATTCCACAGCTGCCTTAAATTTCCATCCACGAAGAATGATCACGGAGGCTTGCCGTCTGCGGAGAAATACCGCAGATAGACCCACAGAAAGATTGATTAAATCCCACTGGCTTAAATTTCCATAATAATCACTCTTTGAGCATCCGAACATTTAATCGATGCCAAATTTGACAATGCAAAACGGTAGGATGCTCAAATTCACTATGTGATGATTCTTTAACAAACATACTTATTACTATTTATTAATTACACGGATAGGCGTCTCCCTATTGGAATCTATGGTTTGAATGAAATTTAATGTTGATAACTACTATTTATTAATTACACTGATAGGCATCCCCTATTGGAACCATTTACAAGTGTATCGGACTTTTATGGAAGTAATCTTGGTATGGAGAATGGCATGGACATGGAGCGCAACCATTTCTATGGAATCACAGCTGTGTAAAGCTTGCACGCGGTAATTTACAAGTCATGGTATGGAGAATGACATGGACATGGAGCGCATTTTATTTTTAATTTTTAACAATTTATTTTCACTGTGTACCATATCTCCCATACAACTATGGAATCACAGGTGTGGGAGGACGTTTATGCTTGCACGTGGTAATGGAGAATGTGAGGCGTCCTAAAATGGGATGGAAGGTGGAATACGATTATAGATTCGTAACCCGCTGGTGTTCCCTCATAGTAAATGTATTGTTATCACAGGTGATCCACATGCTGCCCAAGAAACGCCCAAACTCACTCTACAGTGCCTTTCAGGCATGGGAAAAATTATGTATCTTTTTATATACCTTTTCTCATGATGTATAGATATTATTATAGTGAGTTTTTGGCAAATCTAATTAACAACATTGTATGGACAAGAGCGTTGAAGATATCATAATGGTGATTGTGGGTTCGCCTCCTCCAAAACTGAGTATACATTTAGATTGTTTATTATGTTATTTGTAATCTTTACAGGAAAGAGAACCAAGATATTGGGAGAAATTGGAAAACTATCAAAAAAATGTGTCCAAGAAAAAGCCAACAATAAATGTCATTCTTATAGTAGCAGCTGCTATCCGATGCAAATTTTGTATTTTTCAGCTTCTTTTATGTTTTTAGGGTTTATTAACGACCTGCCTTTGTGTTGCGCGCTCCATCGAACAACAAACTTCCGGAATGAATTAATTAATGAAAAGAAAAGGGGTGGATTTCAATTTCGCCTTCTTCAGCGTGCTTGCTAAACTCGGATTTTCATTCTCAGTTGTTGAAAGGGGTATGCCGCTCAAGCAACAAGCCATA
>SNQJ01S0009432.1:22248-32631 GCA_010110895.2 Picea sitchensis | reverse complement strand
GATCTATTAAAGGTACGCGACATCTACTATGTGAGAGGACCCTCGTACCAATAAGGCTACAGGAAGGTTTATGAGAAGGTTTATAACTATATATAATCCGTAGCCAATATACCCACATCTTAATTTTATTGAATTAAGTGAAAATATTAGAAAAAATATTCCAAGATCAAAAGATTATTATCCATGAAAAAAAAAGTATGGGAAAAAAAGACAAAACCTCAGAATTTATTGAATTAAGTGAAAATATTAGAAAAAATATTCCAAGATCAAAAGATTATTATCCATGAAAAAAAAAGTATGGGAAAAAAGACAAAACCTCAGAATGCTTGATCTATTAGAAAAAATATTAGAAAAAATATTCCAAGATCAAAAGATTATTATCCATGAAAAAAAAACTATGGGATAAAAAACAAAACCTCAGAATGCTTGATCTATTAGATGTACGCGACATCTACTATGTGAGAGGCCCCTCGTACCAATAAGGCAAAAGGAAGGTTTATAGGTTTAAATTATAGGTTTATTGATATTTTCTTATTATTATAAAAATAATCTTAATACGATTAAATGTAATTAGGACTGAAATTAATTTTAAATAATACTAATTCAAGAGCAAAGATATAATTACAAAAATAAATGTCAGTAATTAATATTAATAACGTGAAAGTAATAGGGTCTTAAATTCAAAGTTACTCGTGATCCTTTCGAACCACGAATTAAGGTGAAGAAATTATAGTCTCATTTAATTTTTAACCATAAAATTTTAATGAAAAAATCCTATTCAACCATACATCTACTTAAAATTTCTCTTTCCCTTAGTTTTTCAGTGAAGGAGGGACTGCCTTTGTGAATTGATATTCCCTCAAGAGAGCTGGAATCCCTGATGTCTCTAATTTTACATGCGTCAAGAAAATAATTCTTGAGATGCCTCAAGAAAATAACTTCATATATTTCTCTTTCCCTTAGTTTTTGAGTGAAGGAGGGACTTTCTTTGTGAATTGATATTGCCTCAATAGAGCTGTGTAAAAAAACTAATTTTTAGATTCACGATGAGACCAAAAAAAAACTAAGAATCTATATAATAAACCATAAAAACATAAATAAAATATTTTAATCTTTGAATCTATATAATAAATCATAGAAACATAAAAGAAACTCGAAAATACAAATACAAAATTTGCATGGGAAAGAAGCATAAAAGCTTTTAAGCTTTAGCAATTTATTGCACTCTAACAAGAGCGTTTGTGCTTCTCATTCTTATACGATTGAAAAGGTTCTACTTTTTTCTATTCTCCCTCTATTGCTTTCTTAAAGGGAGACTCCTGAATAACATATCTTTCTTAATGTTTTATTTCTACTTCCTATGGCTTGTTGCTTGAGCGGCAAACTCCTTTCAACAACTGAGAATGAAAATCCGAGTTTAGAAAGCACGCTGAAGAAGGCGAAATTTAAACCCGCCCCTTTTCTTTTCATTAATTAATTCATTCTGGCAGGTTGTTCTTCGATGGAGCACGCAACACAAAGGCAGGTCATTAATAAATCCTAAAAACATAAAAGCAGCTGCTACAGAAATTACATTTATTGTTGGCTTTTTCTTGGACACATTTGTTGATAGGTTTCCAATTTATCCTAATATCTTGGTTCGCTTTCCTGTACAACTTACAAACAACATAATAAACAATCTTTAACTTTAATTTGAATGTAAATTTCTACGTATACATAGCTATTATATAGATTTAGTAAACGTATACTCAATTTTGGAGGAGGCGAACTCACCATTATGATATCTTCAATGCTCCTTTCCATACAATGTTGTTAATTAGATTTGAAAAAAAATCACTATAATAATATCTATACATCATAAGACATATAAAAAGATAAATAATTTTTCTCATGCCTGAAAGCCCGAAGCACTGTGGAGTGAGATTGGGTGTTTCTTGGGCAGCATGTGGATCACGTGTGATAACAATACATTTACTATGAGGGAACACCAGCGGGTTACGGATCTATATTCCTATTCCACCTTCCATCCCATTTTAGGATGCCTCGCATTCTCCGTGACCACGTGCAAGCATAAACGTCCTCCCACACCTGTGATTCCGTAGTTGTATAGTTGTATGGGAGATATGGTACACAGTGAAAATAAATTGTTAAAAATAAAAAATAAAATGCGCTCCATGTTCATGCCATTCTCCATACCAAGACTTGTAAATTACCACGTGCAAGCTTTACACACCTGTGATTCCGTAGAAACGGTTTCGCTCCATGTCCATGTCATTCTCCATACCAAGATTACTTCCATAAAAGCCTGCCACACCTGTAAACGGTTGCGCTCCACGTCCATGCCAGTTTGCATACAAACATGTAAAAAAATTAATAATGAAGATGTAAATGTTAAACTCAAGTAATTTTTTTTGGATTTGTTAAATTATATTTTGTGGTAATTGATAACTTAATTTAGTAATTTTTTAATTTTAAAAGGTAAATGTGAAAAAGTAAACAGGTTAACTGACATACTTAAAAATGCTAGGAAGTTATCAACATTTAATTCTTAATCATAATATTGAAATTTATAATTAAAAAATTAATTAAACCATCTATTCCAATAAAAGATACCTATAAATATAATTACTATTTATTAATTAAAAAATATACTTATTATTATTTATTAATTAAAAAATAATATTATTATTTATTAATTAGAAAGTTGANTTTATCAGCAATGTTATATATACTTATTATTATTTATTAACTAATAAATAAAATAATATGAAAAAATGAATATAAAGTTGATTTCAATTTGTTTAACAATATTGTTACACCTTGATAGGGATATCCAATATCAAATTGGCATTAAATCTTATTTCTTGATAAACTATTTAAAATGGATTGAAATATTATTTAGTATTTGACTTGTAAAGTATTTCATTAAACATTATTTGTTTTAGTACTTTTTAATTAAATATGTTATGTTTTGAATTTTGCTCGATGAACTATTTAAAATGGATTGAAATATTATTTAGTATTTGCATGGTAAAGTGTTTCATTAAACATCATTTTTAGTATTTTTTAATTAAATATGTTATGTTTGGAATTTGTAATTGGATTTTGTATTTCACACTAATGTTTATTTATGTTTAATTTTCTATAGTTTTAGGTAAAAAGAAAATATGCTTTTTGTGGTAATGAAGTTGAAATAGTTTTGTATCTTATAGTTGTAAATTTTTTTTGCAATTGTATTTTGTACAGTGAATATGGTACTTAAAGTTAAGGGAAGGAAACAAAGAATTGAGGATTTAGAAGATAAGAATTTCGATAACGAAAGAAACTCCAATTCTTCTTTCTTCTAAGATACAACTCATGATAGAGGACACAAACATTGTGTTGTGTCTACAACAACTTCCATTAATTTTTTTTGTTCCAGGGAAATTAAATGTAGCATCTCTATTAAATTCTTACACTAGCTGTAAAATTCAAAGAGTAATTCCTCAGTTTTGATCAATCTTGTGGCCTATGTAGAAAATGGAAAGCATGCGACTGCCATGTTTTTTCCAAAATTACAAGAGTTTGGAAGGTTGGCAGACATCTTTGGGAAGGTTGATTCAATTTTTACATCCTAAGACTTTTTGGAAACCCGCAAGTCACAAGCCTAGTCAAGTTTCCTTTTTCTATTTTAAACGTTTATTTTTACTTTTAACCTTAACTTCTCTTAGAAATTATTTCCCACAACCCAATCAGAGTTAAGTACACAAATCTTGAACCATAATCCTAGCGGGGAAACCTTTACGCGCGAGCTCCACATTATAATGAAGCGTTCATAATAGTTCACGAGCAACCCATGATTCATGAACCAATCAAAATTATATTCACGGGGAAGCTCAATCTATGATTAAGCAGTTTTTTCAGCAGAATCATATCACTGTGAAACTTTAACCTGCAAGCCTAGCAGGAAGACCTTTGTAGGTGGGTTAGATTCAAATGCTAAAATATATTTTTTTCCCATGAAACTTCTTCTTGCGAGAATTGTAGTTTAGTATTTTATATGTTGTTTTGTGTTGTTGTTTTAGTTTATGCTCATGTTTCGTAGAAGTTCCATTAGATGCATTATTGTTGGGCATGTTGCATTGTATTTCTAGTTATCTTTCGTATTAGCCTGAAATCTTATGGTAAAGTGCCTTAGAGAGTAGCCTGAGTGCTTTACAATTTGTAATAGAGTTGTTACATAGGGGTTTTTACAACGATGTACCTTGACTGGGCACTGTGGTATGTTACAGAGTGGTACTTATTGGAGATATTACATGCTCACATCCACCTAATAGTTTTTTTCCCTAAGTTTACAAGCTAAGTTAAGGGCATCATTCATAGATGAGAATATTCCCTCCAAAAATAAAGGTGGCAATCCTCTTTAGTCATCATTTAGTTTTACATGAGTTAGATTAGTGAAGTTGAGTCATGCATGGAAACCTCCCTGTCATCACCAAGTGTTGCATGCTCACATTGGGATCATCACTAGTGAAGGCTCACTTACCTTGGGATCATCACCAGGAGGGTGCTACCCATGTGTGTGCATGATATTCTCTCCACTTTACTTGTCTTCACTATTTAACTGATGACCACATGGTTGGTTAACTAGGACTAGGTGATAGTTCACTCTGGTTTCTATTAGTGAGTGTCAAGATCTCTCTAGATCACTACTATGGAACATTACTTCAGACATGTAGAGTATATCATGTGTATTATTTGATTCTTAGATTGAATCAATACAATTCATTATTTTTTCTCTCATTCTCTTTTATCTCTATCCCTATTTATTTTGCAAGATTTGTGTGAATTAGTACTAGCTAGGTTCCCTGTGTAGGTTTCACCGAAAATTCACATGGTATAAAAGTCGACAGATTGCTAGGAAGAAGGTGCATAGACAGTCATTTGCAGGTGCAGAAGATTTCATAAGTCAGAAAGAATGGATTTTTCCCTGTCAACTCTTCATATTCCATACAACTATTTCAAGTGGAAATTAAAAATCCTACTTCAACTCAGTGGTAGAGGCTTGTACCAAATAATCATGTCTATAGAGATAGAACCAAAATCAACAATACATAAATCAAAATACTTCAACTACATGGATGAGGCCTATGATCTCATTTGAATGTCAATGTCTCTCAAAACATTGTTTCATATTGAATATTGTGCTACTCCAAATGAGATTTGGACCACTCGGGAAGGTCTCTTTGGAAAACAAGATGAGATGAGAGGCCACATGCTCAAGATTGAATTGATTTCATTGGATCCAAAAATCTTTGATAATATCTAGGACTTCTTCACGAAGTTCAAGTCCCTTATTATTCAGCTAAAGGGATGCAACGTTGACAAATCTACACAAGAAAAAAAGACGATCCTTTCCATTTTTTCAAAACTTGGTCTAGAATTTGCAGTCTTTGTCTCAACATTCCATACAATGAGATTCACATCTGGAGAAACCTAGAAATTCCATCACTTGATATGTTCAATGAGTCCCTAATGCATGAGCAAGGCAAGCCCATCAAAATGGGAGAAATCAAGAGCTCCAAAGTGCATGCACTTATTGTGCATGAGAGCAGCAAATCCAATCCGAAGGCCAAACAAAAAGTAAAAGGGAAGAAAGATCTCGAGAAAATAAAGGACTCCAACTTCATAGCCCTTGATGACTCCTCCATCTCAAAAGGTGGAAAGGGAAAGAAAGGAAAGACAAAGAGTGGTTACTTCAATCGTGGCTACCACCCTGAATCATCATGCATGAAGAAGACAATAGACCTCATGGAACAAACACTCTGGAAAAACAACCTCGTGGACTACATTCTTGAGAATGCCAAGAAGAAGACATGAGACAAAGTGACACAAAACAAAGGTAATTATCATTCTTTGATTGCTATTCATTCTTATCATGATGCATGGATCCTGAATTCAGGGGCATCCCATCACATGGCAACCACAAAATATATTTTATCATCTTTAACTACATTCCCAGGTCCTCCCATTCTCATGGGTGATGAAACTTCAATAGAGGTCAAAGGACAAGGGAGAGTAGAGATCCAACATGGAAGTTTCGAGAATTTCTTGCATGTTTCAAAACTTTCCATGAATCTACTCTCTATTTATCAGTTAGCACATACAAGCACAAGAAAAGGGTGGAATTCCCACTAGATTCCATGACCATATACAAGACATGCATGACAACTCCAATATTTTTGTTGGTGAGGTAAATCAACAGCCTTGATTGTATACATTTTCTAAGTTTGTTGTTAAATATGAACCTGCATTGCTACTAACTCATGTTGATGATGATAGTATACTCTTGCATGAGATATTTGGTCCTCTAAATATCAAGTACATGCAACAACTCAACAAACACAGAATGGTCAAAGGATTTCCCAATATACACTTTTCTGAAGGAGTTTGTCAAGGATGCATTCTTGGAAAACACCATCAAGAGAAGTTTGAGAAAGGGGAGGCTTGGTGCATCTCCTCTCCCTTGGAGCTTGTCCATAGTGACCTCATGGGTCATTTTCCCAATGCTTCCATCAACAAGGTGAGGTACATGCTAGCATTCATTGATGATTACTCAAGGCACACTTGGGTATATTTTCTCAAGTAGAATTTTGAAGTTTCGGAGCATCTCAAATATTTCAAAGTGCATTGGGAGACACAGTCTAGGAAGAATATAAAAAACATTTTCACATATAATGGGGGGCAGTATGTAAAAATGGATGTACAACATATTTGTGATGAGGTAGGAATATAGTTACAACATACAATACTATACACTTCAACAAAATGGGGTAACTGAGTGGAAGAACCAATCTCTCAAAGATATGGATAGTTGCATGTTAAGCCCTAAATAGTGGCACATTACCCCTTTATTGGAGTAGGGTATATTACATTAGTATTTTTATTTTATTTATGTCGGCTTGGGTCTATTAGTTGTAATTGTACCTCCTAGTCTCCTATATATACCAAGGAGACGTTTTCATTTGGAATCATCTTGTATTTTGAAATTTATGTGGCGTATAAGGAGGTTTCCCCCTCAAAGAGGCTTATTACATAAAATGATCTCTTTTTCAAGGCGTTGAGTTCTTATTATGAGGTTTTTTATGCTATTTTGATATTTGGTTCTTAACATTTGGTATCAGAGCTCAAGGTCTTTGGGTTTCATTGTTGCATCTGAGACACCTTGGAATTTTCACTATAATGTTTTTTATACAATGTTTCAAAACGAACCCCTTAGAAAATATTTATTAGACGGATCAAGGTACGTGGGGTTCAAATTTAAGATCATGAGGAATTATACTTTAGGAGATATAGCATGTGTAATATAGGGTTCTAGAATCATCCTAAATTTAATCATCACAGAGTTGTCACTACAAAAAAAAAATTGTGATGTTTCATACCCTAAAACCTGGATCTCATTCATAGAAATTATCAAGGTAGTGATAAAAATTTTAGCTTCTGGGTCATCCTAATTTTGTAGATACACCCTATGTAAGATAGGGTAGTTGACTAGTCATATTAACTAGTCTCAAAAAAGTGTTCTGTGTAAAAAAATGATATATTATTCATTGAGTATCCAAATTAAGTGAGACTAGTTGAATTGGACAGTGTATAGTATGTAGTATTTCTGGTGCAAGTTTCAAAATCAAATATCAGATATTATGCTCTTGGCACGCTTTAAAAGTATGCTCTTCTAAAAGGGAAAAAAATAAGCAAGGTGTGGGGAAGTTACGATAACTTCCACTTGGCACATCCAATTTTGATCAGACCTGTGGAATTGTAGAGAAGATGTATCAGAAAAATACAGAAAAAAAAAAAAAAAATTCAGACCCAGAAGGGATGAAATTTTGGAGAGACAATGGAAGAAAGATCGTCTAGCAGAACCACCATGAAATCAAGATTTAAAAGTGATACTTGGCCAACATGCCACCAAATAAGGGAACTTATACACAAAATAAGCCTTCAGACAGTCCTACTTGGACTCTTGATGAAGGTGAAGAAATGTGCAGGGACATAAATGATTTACAAAATAGGACAATAACAAATGATGAACTACAAGGGATTATGGATTCAATTGAAGCTAAGTTGGAGAAAATAATGGATACTAATATGGATGGTTTAAAAAGGGAGATTTTGGAAGGATTGAAAAAATTACTAATAGAGATGAGACAAGGAAGATGAATAAAGACTGGAGAAACTCCAACTTTGGGTTGAAGACCAACCACTTTCCTAAGATCGATATAAGGAATTTTGATGGCAAGGATCCAATCACATGGATACTTCATATGGAGAATTTTTTTGATCTACATGATGTTCCACACACACAAAAGGTACAAATTGCTTCTTTATATTTAGAACATAATCAATTTGTGTGGTATCGATGTCTTTGTTCTCAAAAATCACTTGTCACTTGAACAATTTTCATGAAATAAATGATAGCACACTATGAGGATACAAGGAGCAATACCTTCTTTAGCCAATTGATAAATCTCAAGCAAAAGGTTTCAGTTGCGAAGAACATTAAGAACTTTCAAAGATTGAATATAAAGGTAATATATATTCCATATGAGCACCTGATTGATGTATTCATAAGAACTTTAAAGGATAACCTTCAACATGAGGTTTGCCTTTGGGAACCCAAATTATTGGAGAATTCATTCAGGTTGGAGAGAAATGTTGAAAGTAAAAATATGGCTATGGCTACTAGAAGGACCACTCCTAACATCTATTGAGAGAATAATGTTCCTTCTTCTAAAACACCTCAACAATTGGAGGAAAGAAAAGAAAAAGGTTTATTCTTTAATTGTGACAACAAGTACATTAAGGGACATAAGTGTGGTGATAATAAATTATTCTACATAGATTGTGAAGAGGAAGAAGAAGAAGAACAATAATAATAACAAGAACAAGAACCATCTCAAGATGAAAACGTAGAAGAGATTTCTTTTGAAGAGTTGACTCCCACGATATCATGTAATGCATTGGCTGGAATTAATGCTCCTCAAACCCTCAAGATTGAAGGATGTATCAAAAATAAAAAGGTAATAGTCCTAATTGATTCAGTTAGTACTCATAATTTCATTCACTATACATTAGCCAAAGCTCTCAATTGCTTTATATATATCCAATACCAGAGTTTCAAGTAATGATTGAAAATGGAGGAACTATCAATTTCTCAAGAAAATGCCATAAGATCAATCTTACTATGGGGGAATATGTAATGAATAGTCTAATGATTTCTATACCCATGGGTGGTGTCGATGTCGTACTAGGAGTCAAATGGTTACAATCATTGGGAACGATGGATTTTAATTTTCAAGAACTTTTCATGAAATTTCCATTGGAAAGAAAGGAAATTGAGTTAATGGGTATCATAGGGAAACCCAGTAAGGTGATAAGCTCTAATGGCATGACAAAATTATTGAAAAAGGGGCATCAAGGTATAATTGTACAACTATACTCATTATATGTTCAAACTTCTAAGCCATCTATTCCCCTAGATCTCCAAATGATCATTGATAAACATTCCAAAGTATTTAAATATATTCCCAGAGGTCTTCCACCCACTGGAAAGCATGATCATGCTATTCACCTAATTCTTGGAAGTGTTCATCCTAACATCAGGCCTTACAGATACCCTTATGCCCAGAAGAGTGAAATTGAGCATATGGTTGAAGAAATTTTATAAGATGGAATTATTAGACCTACCCAAAGTTCTTACTCTGCACCGGTGGTAATGATACTTAATAAAGATCGCTCATGGCGTATGTGTCCAGATTATAGAGAGCTCAACAAGATCACTATTAAAGATAAGTTTCCCATTCCTGTCATTGATGAATTGTTAGATAAACTACATGGATCAATCTACTTCACAATGTTGGATCTTTGCTCGAGGTATCATCAGATTAGAATGAAGGAAGAAGATATCCCAAAAACCACATTCTAAACTCATTAAGGCCATTATGAATTTTTGGTCCTGCCTTTTGGCCTTACGAATGCACCTTCCACATTCCAAGGGTTGATGAATTCCATTTTCAATCCCTTCCTTCGAAAATATGTGTTATTATTTTTTAATGATATACTAATATATAAGAAGTCTTGGGAGGATCATGTTCGACATGTTGACAAGGTGCTACAACTACTAAAGGAACAACAACTATATGCCAAACCATCCAAATGTTTCTTTGGGGTGAAGGAGTTAGAGTATTTGGTTCATATTGTATCTCATGAAGGTGTCAAGGTAGACCCTAACAAGATTAAGACCATGATGGACTGGCCGATTCCCAAAACATTGAAGAATCTTAGAGGATTTTTGGGTTTGACAGGTTACTACCGCAATTTTGTTCGGCACTATGGAAGAAT
>SNQJ01S0009432.1:8032-19807 GCA_010110895.2 Picea sitchensis | reverse complement strand
TCCATTTAGTATCAAGATGAAATAGTTCTTTCCTTTACAATGTCTTCTCAAAACTGGCTAATGGTTCCCAACCAATCAAACTTTTTTCATGTCCATCAGATCTCCTTTTAAACATTACAATAAGTTTATGGAGATCCTACTTTCAAGGTCAAAGTTAATATAGGATCCTATTTTCTAGCTAATATTTCGGAGATATATCCTTTTATACTGATAATTCGAACCTCTTAATCATAACCTTTAGATAATAGCTCAAAAAAAGACTAGTTCTTGATCTAATGAGATATTTAAATCTCATAGAATAAAAAGTGGATCTGGAGTTGAGTTGGTTCTCCAAGATGACCTGAAAAATAGGGATCCTTCTTATGATGAACAAACTCTTTACTTATTCGAAAATACCCTGGCTCATAACAACTTGTTTCAAAACCTTAGCGTAGTTGTTTTGGAATCATCAAAAAGGTCAAAACTATAGGATGTCTGCAATGTGAATCCTTCATTGTATGATAACAACAGAACCTATGGTCTTAATTTGTTTCAATTTAGTCTTCAAAACCACATTGTGTCAATACAATCTAATATTTTCTTCTCTTACCTATTTGAGCAAAACTTGTTGATCCTTTTTCTTCTTTTTTACTTTCTGCAACTTTTCCTACTGCCTAAAATTCCACTGTTCTAACATGCATTATCTTGCTTCAACAACATGCTTGTAGATTTTAATTATTTGACCCTGTCATTTTCATCCCTTATTTCCATTCTGAATTATGGATGTTCTTCAATTGGAGTAGATCGATTCAAGTCAATAGAGAACCTAGGATTTTCTACTTTGAACTCATTCTTATAATCCTTATAAGGTGAACTACCATCAATATCTTCTGCTTCAACATTATCTGAAATTCTAATCCCCTGAGAATCTTCCATCTCTATCTCTAGGAAACAATCAAATTTTGATTTGATCTCAGCCTCAAATGGATTATCTTCAAGATATGTTGAACAACCCTTTTTCAAAGATGATTTGGGTAAGGTTTTGGACTTTATACTAAGCTTTTTTGAAGCTTTGGCTACATGCTTCATGGGGTGATCTGATACTTGTTTTCCCTTCCCATCCTTTTGTTGTTCTTCCATAGTATCATATTCATCTTTAGGCTCTAATTTGACCTTTTTCCCTTTGTATGAAGAGGTCATAGGTGACTATCCCTTTTACTCCCCTGCACTTTTTGTTTTGTCATCATCAATGACAATTACATTTTCCTCCTTAAGAGAAGGATTGAAAAGGGCTTTTGAATTTAGTCTGAATTTATTTTCTTCCCTAGTCTTAGACCTGCTAGGATAATTTACCACTGATTTACCTTTATCACCTGCAACTGGTTCCTTTTTTCCTTTATTGAATGCCTGAGCTTTTGCTTTTTTTATTCTTGGATGTGGATTCCTTTGTTGTATTCATGCTCATCCTTTGGAACAAACAATTTCTCGTGGGTGCGAATGTCCAACTCTTCCTCTGTTTTTTGCTTCTTTTTCTGTGCTTTGGTGGCCTTGACTACAAGGAAAGTTTTAGTTAGATCCTTTGTCTCCTGCTGCAATTGTAATTTTCTTTTACTAGATCGAGTGACTCTAGCCATAGGAGAATTTTCCTTTTCTGTAACAACAGAGGTTTTAAGAATCTTCTTTTCCTTTGTTGATTTCTACTTTGGAGAAAGTTTAGGTTTTGGTTCCTGTTCTTTAAGTTCAAGGGATTCAATTAACCAATCCCAAGAATGATTCACTTCATCCAATGCATACACAAATAGGACTTTGATCAATCTGTGGTGAAAAATACTCTTACTGGAAATTGCAGGGTGAGATTGTATTCTTTTAGACATTTTTTCAGTATTTTTAATAAAAAGAATGGTATACATAGAGGGATGTCGCCATTCAAGTGCATTAATAATATAATGTGGAAAATATGAACAAAGGAGAAACGTCCTTCACAGGTAATATACCTGCGAATCACCATAAGAGAAGTTTTCCATTCCTTTTCTAACTAGCTCTGTGGGATGCCTTGACTCTAGTTAGGATCTTGGTGTTCTTGGAGAAAAAAATGATTGAAAAATTGCATAGGAATCTCCTCCTTCCACCATCTCTCTCCATACACAGATAGACTACATGTTGTCATGATTGAATGCTCTGTCACATGAATTAAAACCTTCCCCACCATTGTTATGAATCCATCAAAGTTATGAGAAAACAACAAAGAAAGTTGCTCACGATAGCCTTGTAGCATTGAGTAGAAGTTAAACCACCTCGCCCTTCTGAACGTTTGCGAAATATATGGGTAAGTTTCAAGAAATTAAATGCCCTATGGTTCTAGTCCGGTAACTTGCCCTCTTTTCTTAGGTGCCATAATGCAGATCACTGAATTTCAGAGTCTCTCTAAAGTTTTTGTTAGTGGCAACTATAGATCTTATGGAAATGTTGTGGAAGAGGTTGGTGACCTGCAAAGCTTGTATAAACTAAAATAAAATATAATGAAAGAATCGAGTGTAATATATTAGACATCGTTCTATGAAACCAACAAACCTGTGATATGATTTAGAGTGAAAGAGTACAACCCCGATTTCTTTGAATGAGTATAAAACTAAGGACACGACTTTGATATTTAATCTTCAATCATGTTGGATTTTAGGATAAGATATAGGGCATCCTCTGACATGATCTTGTGAAGTGGCGCATGCAAAATGATGATTACTCCTGACACTACAAGAATAGTGTTATTCTTGTAGCTCCTTTTCCTATAAGCAAAATTTGAAATTTGAAATGAGAAAAGGACTTTTGATTTGATGGAGAGATTCTAAACAATATAATCCTACCTTAATCACACAGAAAAATGTTATAAAATACTCAAAACATACAATGAAAACTCACTTTAAAACTGTAGAGGTAGAAAACAAAGTGCAAAATAATGTTAGGAATAAACAGGGTATGGAAGAGAATAGCTCAACAATCATTAGCAAAGTTAAAGACTAAAATTGGCTCATTCTTGGGATAATGTTTCATAGTGAAACTTTAAGAACCCACTGACCAATGCCTTTACCTTCGTGATCGTCATAAAACTTTACTGTAATTTATTTCCTTGCCCTACCATCCTTTAATCCAAAAATGAAAACCAAAAAGATGCAGAGTAATCTTTCCATTAGGTTTATGGAGTCTTATTTTAAATCAATCAACTGATCACACCAAATAGAACAAAACATATTGTACAAACTGAAAACCCTTGGTTGGTTTTAACAGAAGTAGTGTTTTAGAAACTGCCCATTTATTGTCTTCATCGATTACTGTCTCTAGTCTACAATTAAGTATTTCATAAATCATTTAGCATCCTTTACCTATATCATTGTGTATTTTCTTAATTGCATGGTTTACACAGGTGGAAAAATGTCTCGGATACTAAACAGAAAAGGGAAACTCCAAACGTCTGTCACGCCTATTCTTTCCATAGTCCTGGAGTCCTTCAACATCTACGATACAAACAACGATGATGGGATGGAACATTACCTCAACTATTACGATATTTTCGACATGTTACAGAATGAAATATTCTCTCCTAATGATCCAAACATTGACAAATACAGAAATATCCTCAAAAGAAACATCCACATAGTAGTTTCTCACCCGAAACTCTTTCCTTACAATGATGTTGCGAGGTGGTGTTTTTCACATTTACAAAAATACACAGGATTGATAGTCAATGCTTTGGGCCTCCCAATTGCATCACTCAAGACAAAAGATGTCAAGGCCCAATATAAGACTCCAGAACCTATTGTTGCATAGAATGAATCATTCCTAGACAAGTTCGGGATTGATCACAAGGATTTTGAAACCCTGATGGAAGATTGGTTCTTCGATTAAGAACAACTAGCAAAACAGAGAGAAAGGAATGTCCCGACATGATATTTAGAAAACTGTTATAGGATTCTGAATTCTATGATTTGCAAACTTTATGATGAGGAGACCAGTACCCATTTCAAGATGGAATGGTTTCATATGTCTTACACAGTGGTTAAAACCAGCCAAGCTTCCAATTGGGAAAGCATCCTATCGTTCAACATCGAAAATCGTGTTCTCTACCCCAAAGGTATGAAAAATCTTGGTTTTTACATGTCTTCCTATCTTATAGACTTGATTTGTGCAGCCAGTTGTTTCACTACATTTAATTGGGCTTGGACCCCAAATCAAATCCCTATCCATGTGTATTTTTCTCAATTATGGGAGTCTAACCGGAAAGAGCATTTTTATAATATTTGTGACTATTTTCTTTCCCCCTTGCACAAGGCCATCTTTTGTTTTTTCCCACATACGATATCCCTAGGAGCTATCAAATCCTTAATTGGAATTGGGGAATAGTATATGAAGAAATACTATAACTATGTCAGGATATTAGAAGCCACGTGACCCGATAAATTACTGGTGTAAGAAATATCCTATCAGACAATGGAAAAGGGAGCTATTGCTTATTTATTAGAGAAAAACAAAAGGTATTGGCCCATTTTTCCTCTTCACATAGGCATGTTTTCTCTACAAAATAATAAGTAAGATGAAAAGGAGGATGAAATTCTGAAGAAGTTGTGTCTTTGTGTTGGGGAACCAAAAGCTCATGACCCCAAAAATATAGTATATGAACATATGAGGGTCTTTAAATTGGCACCACAGATTGTGCATGAATCCAAGTTTGCAGAAGATATCTTTCAAGGAGCCTCATATTTTGAATAGGAAGTAGATATACTCACCATCAAACCAACCCGAGAAAATTTGAGTAAAGAAGAAGATCATGATAAAACCTTAAGTCTGGAATAATTTAAAGCCATTCTCCTAAAAGATAAAGAAAGTATGAAAGTAAAAGAACAGGAAAATAAATAAAAGGAAGAATAATCGGAAAGAAAGGTTGATGAGGCCAAGGAAAGGTACCAACAGAGAAAGAGGAAGAATATTGAGGAGAAACAAGCCGAATTAGAAAAAACCAAAGATAAGGATATTTCCTTAGAAAGACATGATGGGGATAATTCAACAAGTACAAAGCTAGAGAAGGAAATAGAAGCAAGTGCATAGAAAGCAATATTGGTTGCACAAGAATAAGAAAAGAGGAAGAAGCAAGCAAGAAGAAAGGATCAATGATGCCAAATCTCAAGAAAACATACCACTACAAAAAAACACAATTGTGAGAACGGGCCCTGACACCAACCTGTTCAACACCCTAATAGAATAATGTACTCCATTGGCACCGATTCCAGGAAGTTTATCACTCACATCTGCTGGACCAATTTTTGAAGGTGAAATTATCGTTGTTGGTGACTACTACTACAAACATAATACAAGAGCCATAGAAAAAATAACACCTAAGAGGAAAATAGAGAAGGATGATACAAGTCATGAGGCTCTTGAAATAAACATCAAGTGAAAAGTTGGACTAGACCTTAAAGGAAATGCACTACAAGCAACTTCAACACTTAGTTCCTTTGTTGGTGTAAATATTGTGTCAGTTCATGAAGTTGCAGGAGCGCTTGTTACCCCAAAAGCCAGAGTTACTGAGTTGGAGACAACCCTGGAGACTATCAAAGACACTATGGCTAGTGAGTATAGAAAAGAGGCCCTAGAAACAAAATAGATCCACATAGAAAATATGGAAATGCAACTTCAGATCCAAGAAAGGGAGCTAAAGGCATAATCAAATGAAGTAACCTCCCTCAACCAGAAGGCACATCTAGATGAGATGGAAAGACTCAAAACTGCACATGACCAAGAAGTCACAAAAATCAAAGGAGAGTAGTATGAGATAAGGACTTTCAATGAAAGAATTGAAGGAGAAGTTAGAAGGTTGCAACAGGAAAATGATCTCTTAAAGAAAGTTATAGAAGAGATTCAAAATTAGACATTTACTCTAGACATTATAAAAGAAGAGGCTATCAAGATGAATGAAGGACTCAAGGACTCGTAGAATAAATTCTTCTACACACTTAACAAAATACATAAAGCTAAATCTAATGAAATGAAGTTGAGTCTGTAGGTGAAGGACATGCAAGAAAAATACCAAAAGGCCCAAGAATCCTACAATAGGGTTACAGAATGGAAAGACATTCACCAAAACTTCCCCGAGACTCTACCTGTGTATTCAAATAAGTAGAGAATCATAGATATTCGACTCTTGGATTCAGGGATGGAAATTATTGAGGATATCAAGAACACCCAAGAGCGGGTCAATGTAATAAGCAAAGAACTATGGAAGTCATCCAACAACCTACTCCTACAGTTTGGGATGGATACCCAGAGAGATTTAGAGAATGCATCATCTACTCAAACAATGGTAGAAGATGTAGAAATCAATAGAAACCTCAACATGAAGTCCATCAAAGTCGTCAACAAAATTGATGCATAAGTTATAGAGACAAGGTTAATATGGCCCATTGGCTTAATTTCTCTAACTGAAGATTCCTTGCAATGTGTTGAGCAGAAATTAAAGACGAACATTATTACCCCCATATGCAACAATGAAACGAATATTTAAAGGACACAACTATTCCGAGTGGATACTATACTCGATGATTTCATGATGTGGAAAAGCTTCATAGACAAGATGCAACTCTCCAGGCCCACTTGATTATTGTATTGTAACCAAATGTTGGAGTAGAATCATTTTTTGTAATTATTGTAATATCTCAATCAGGAAAGAGAACCGAAGCATTGTTTCAATCCTCTGACTGCTTGAAAGTTAGAGGAATATGAAAAGATTCTCTTTGTATTCTATAAAAGACATAAATGTAAATAAAATAGGACTTTTGTGCTTTTTCAATTCATATCGTATTACTACTTTTGTTTGAATAAAGAGCAAGAGGCATTTTGGAGATAGTGATTCTGGTGATGCTTTTGGGATTTTTCTTAATGCTTTAATTGTTTATCTGTGTTCTATGAGTTGATTTGTGTGAACTATTTCTTCATTTTTCTCTTGGGCATAGATTATCACCGGTTTCCTTTATGAAATGCAGTCATAATTTTATTAAACCTGAGCACAATTTTTTGTTAACAAGTTTAATTGCATTACCTTTTTATTCATCGTCTGAATGTATGAACTACTTCTTATTCAGACGATATCATTCCTAACTGTGTTTAATCTCAATTAGCTATCTCTTGATCAAGATAGGTTTAATTTAGTGTATAACTCCATCTTAGTTTAGTTTTAGTTAGCATCATTTTAATTTAATTTTAGATTTTAATTAATCTGAGAACCGAAACCTTCGGTTCTCAGATTCATATTTATATAGTTAATTATTTAGATAGGTAACCAGACCAACAATCTGATTGGAAATGCTACACCAAATGAGAGTGGATCTAATTGGGACCTGCCATTGCATGTTTTCCTTTACCTTCTTGAACGGGTCATTCAGGTCCATCAATAGGTCCCTAAAACCTCTAGTAATTGATTGTTACCTTATTCTAAGTAAATATAAATGGGACCCTCATGGCTAAGAGAATATGAAGCCTTGACTCACTTGGAAAGGCAAATCCCTTAAGTCCAATCTATCCTTTGACAATCTCTATCTTTGGTGGTGTTTACTCTCTAATATTGTTACACAATGGAAATGTATTAGATGGAAACACACAGTTCTCAACCCCTCAATGATTTATAAGACGTAGCAACAAGATTAACAATATTTTTAATACCTAGGTTCATGATCAATTTCCATGACCCAATATAAAGGCTAATGTTTTCCTAGAATATCTAGACATGTTGGTGTTGAAGCATATCGAGGAGCTCATCCGTCACAATTTTATGATTAAGTTGGGCATTTAGGCCCTTGTGACCTGATGCAAATATTGGGGATCTAATAGAACTAAGACCTTTAAAAATATGTATACTTCCAAATGGGTACAAATGGTCATGTCAAAAATATGCCATATATCATTATATCTAAATAATCTCTCGAGGCTTAAATATAATAAAATCTATTTGAAGTGTGTGGAATCCATTGATGGAGTTGACGATGACCTTCATTATATAATCATTGATTTAAAAGCCAAATTTTAGCTCAATTGGGGTTGTTTCAACTAATATCTCTATACGAAGCAAACTAAAACCCTCTAACACATCTATTTGAATATTGTAAATTAAATAAGTTTGTTTCTAGGACTAGGTGTCTAAGTCTATCTTTGTTTAACACTAACATTGAATTTTATATTAAAAAGGAAGGTTGTGGCAAAGCCGAGAAGCTAGGAAAAAAACACAAAATTTAGGCCTCAGTCCAAATAAAAAACTGAAAGAAGTTCTTCCTTGAATGACATGCTCTCCTAATATTCCATTATCCTAACAAATATATTTTCATACATATTGTTAGAGTAAACAAATTACATATCTTATAAACATAAAAAAACAAAGCAAGAAAATACTAGATATCTAACATCTTGTGGGATTTTGCTAATCAAGGATTCTTTGTTGCTTTCATTTTTGGGGCTCTGCAATTCCTCTCCTTAATGTTTGCAGCTTGAAAAATACTAACTTGTTCCAGTTCTAGGTTGGGAGTTTTCATAGGAGCCTTAGAAGCCCCAGGTGATTCCATTGAGGGGGAAGTGTCTAAATAAGGACAATTAACCACACTATCCAGAATACCAAGATGGGTCATAATAAAGTCCATGCACTATTTAAATGATTTGATTTAGATGGAGATCTCCATTTTTTTGTTGTGTTAGACTCCCGTATACGCTTTGACCTCCTTTTTCTAGTGTCTCAAATCCACCACATGTTTTGTTGTATCCATGACATAATTATCTCTAGTTGCACTACTTTGTAGTATTTTTTTCTTTAACTCAGACTACCACCTTTCCCACTTGAACCTAGCATTAACGATACCACACTAGGATTCACCCACCTCCTTAATACACCCCTTAAGCCCTCTCTTGAATTAGCAAAACTCACAAAGGACACAACACCCTTTTCTACAATGGAAATGCACCATCTTGTACTGAGTTGTCAAAATAATCAAGCCAAGACCAAGGTTGACATATAGACAAGGACATGGTCTTAAAGTCGAGGGGAGGGAACTCCCTCTATCACTTAGAGTTTCCAAGTGTTGAATCCCTAAAGTGACCAAAGATAAGACAATGACACACCATAAACTTGAGAGGAATCATAATTGACATTTGTTCCATCGATATATAACTCACATTGATCATCGAACTAAACTTCCATACACTTCTTACTTCCTCGCACAAGGAGAGTAGGAGGGAAGTGATGTTATGCCATTTAATCATCAATACCTATCAATTCAATATTGAAATGTCTACCAAGGGGATGACTAAGGAATTTCCATTCATTTTAAAAATTGCATGATGGGATGAGTTGAAAGGAGCTCTCTGCATTTATATGACAAAATCCTAAGCTTAACATAACACCAAAGTTTGTTTTTTGGTCTGTGATTGAATGATGATGCCTTGAGACATGGAATAACTCAATCTTATCAATGCCTTTCACTTCTTGAAGAATTATTTTCATTAAGTAAGCTAAGATTAGTTGTTTGGGGAGAGATTTACTTTGTACTGCTTAGAGAGACCATTAATTACTCCCTAGCCCCTTATGCTATAAGAAGTAGGAGACCTTAGAATAGAGCTAGAGCTTTCACTTCATTATTTGTTGAAATCCCAATTCCCCAGGCATATGTGAATTAATGATTTTCTGTGGAGTTGAAAATGATTCCCCCCATACCTACCACCCCATAGGTGTCTAAGCCTTATCACAAATTCCTTCATGTTTCTATTTCTTAAAAGGTTTCCTTTTTAAGAAATAAGTTTCATGGAATGTTGAATTCAATGCTAAGTGGCAACTTATCATAATACAAATTCTTTTCTTATTTCATAAAAAGGAATGAACCTCTCTTTAAGAAAAATCATCCTTACAAGATTTTTACCTAGTGTGATGGCTCCCTATCTCATGCAAACCTTCATTTGTTGGTTATTATTTAGATGCAAAATGGTAACATGGACATGTTACAATATTTTTTCTCACTAGATTTATTCTTTTTTTTTCAAAGAGAGGGGTGGTGCTTAGATTAGATAACTAGGGTACCTCTTGTTTTGAAAAAATGAAGAGAATGATGCCACAATTGCTATATCTTTGCCACAACAATGAAACACGGAGTGCCCTTTAATGGTATTGACCATTTAAGAAATGGAAATGAACCAAAGAAAAAATAATGGGTCAAGCCCATTATCATAGACCCAAACCTTGTATAGGATGGTTAAGGCTACTTCTCAAAGACCATGATAACCCACCAATTAATATCAACAGCATGAGGGGCTTTCTTGATTTCTAAACTCTTTATCGATAATATGTGATGCTTGTCCATCTAACATCTGTTAAACTCCGTCCCCTGATCGATATGCCACTATAGTGCAACATGAATCTTAATCACACCAAATATGTACAATATGAGTCATATTCATACGAAATACCTCAGGTACATAATGAGTCATATTCATACGAAATACCTCGAGACTCGGGTACAAATGCTAAACTTCTATCCAAATGCGATTATAAAGTCTGCAAATCTCTGAAGCGTCCGTCTTCTTATCGACCATCGTTAGTCATCCGCATTCCACATTCCGAATCTCTTTGTTTCGATCTTCATCCAAATCACAGTGCTCCTCATCGTCGTTACCCCTACCCTGCTCCTCTTCCTCGCTCATGCCGCCATTGGAGCAATATACATGTACATTGCTATGCATGCACTCTTTGAACAAATGCGAGTCTTCTGTCCACATGAATACGTGTAAGCTTCTTCCACCTCTGTTTCCATGGATAGGTTGAAGCAGTGTTGCAACTTGCAATGATAGATATTGAAGTTGCAATAACTCAGAAAAGGTATTGAGCAATTCAGTCAATTGAGAGCAGCCAGATAGATCTAAATGTCTTAGGTTTTGAAGTTGGGAAAAATCGATTGGAAGTGATTTTTCAACACTAGCCTTGTCAAAGTTATCATCCCTGTAACCCAGTTTTCTAGATACCGAAACAAAGAAGATCTATTTCGCCTAGACCGGGAAATTAAAGATCTTCTCTGCCGTGAAGATTCTGTTTGCCCGGCCCTAGCTGAGATATGTGCCGAGCGACCCGTCAAAGTCTTTGGTTGCGTGTACACAATATTCAACTCAGTTAATTGCCGGGGAGGCTGAAAAGAACATAAAATCTCTTCATTTAATTTAAGATGGGACAAATGAACGGCAAAGTGCTGACTAAGATGTACTTACGTCATGATCAAAATTGGCGAACAATCGTTCAACGCCGTTACCGGGACCCTGAATTTCCAAAACTCTTAATCTTCGCAGAGACATAGAGCGGAGGAAGTCGAAGGAGACATTGAGGGGTATGTTGAAATTTTCCAGAGACATGAAACCGCGCAGAGGATGGATGTTGGTATGGCTGCGCAAGCGAAGCCATACCAAGTCTCCCAGGATATTCCACGAGCCAAATGGCAAATCTCGAAACAAACCTTCAACGACAAAGAGACGCACACCTTCAACGCTAATGTCATTCATAAAACAAGGTGGATTCTTATCTTCCGAGACCCGGATTCTCCGTATCTGTCAGCTTGATACCGCCTTGGCCTTTGATCCGGCCTGCCAATCACATGAATCAAGCTGCAAGTTAAACCGACTATCTTTTCAACCATAATAAAATAAAATAATAAAAAAGAGCAAATACGCATACCTGCGATTGCAGCATTTCCTCTATATCATTTGAAGAGCTAAGCCGTAGTGGGTTACAGA
>SNQJ01S0009431.1:315371-334714 GCA_010110895.2 Picea sitchensis | reverse complement strand
CATTGTTTCTATGCAGGATGCTCTCAGATGTTTGTTATGAAGACTATATGACAGTAGATGAGGACTACTGTGATGAATATGTTTCACCGTTCGCAACCATACATTGTTGATCAAGTACTTATGTATTACTTGATGTGGTAGTGAACCACTGGATTGTAGTTATGTACTACTATGAATAGACACAGGTGTGTTCTATCCTCATTCTAATTGCCTTGAAGACTATCAATAGTTTATTGGAAATAATGATCATTCAGATGAATGATGAACAGAGATTTTCCAGATGGAAAACAATTTAGAGATTTTACTCCTCTTGTATCACTCTATGGTGAGAGTAACTTATCCAACATCATATCTAACTACTCATATGAAGTATGGTTTCGAGAGATGATGCAGTTGATGATGATGGTGATGCTCATGATCTAGTCATGAAATAGTCTAGATGACTATATTGATGCTAACGGGTAAATGGTATGTTTTGTGCTCAAGTACATTACTTATAAATACCTCTCTAGCTAGGAGGGAGTGTTAATATTATGGTAGTTACGGGAGGTATTTACCCCCATGTGTGAACCTGACGAGAATAGAAGCCTCTGAGAAGCAAGAGAAACCCTAATGAGTTGGATAATAACCCTAGAAGCCTTGTCAGCTCAAGAAGATCATTTATATTAGGCTATTAGCCTCCAAGAGAAGAAGTCGGCCAAAATAAATAATAATATACTGAACAGACACATACCCAGAAGGAGAAGTCGGCCCCAACAAAACTGGCAGGATTACTATAAATACAGGGCACCAATTCTCATTTGCAACATCTCAGAATTGCATTTTCCCAGTTGGTGTGCATTGCAGTTGCAGTCTAGTGCGTAGGTTTGGAGGAGGGTTTCAGCTGCAGCTGCAGCAAGAACTAGTTCTCAGTATTGGTTTGAATATCTCTTGGCTAGGGTTTGGACTAACTGATCATCTTTTTGTGATGCGCTATCCTTATGGAATGATGCACTACTCTTTGTTTGGCTATCTAGCCTAGGGTTTTCTTCCGGAGGAATTCTCAGTCAAGGTTAAGGTGCTCGAAGGGAGGCTTCAACCTATGGTTGGGTGATGAAGGTATCGTCGATGGTAAAATGAGCACACCATCTTCTATATTCTAACACCATCAACAACATGTTTTATTTTGAAAATCCATTTGGAAGATACCACATCCTTGCTCTTTAGTCTGGGAACTATTTCCCATACATCATTCTTTATAATGGATTGGTATTCTTATTTCATGGCATCTTCCCATTCTTTCTTCTGAATAGATTCTTCAAATAAAGTAGGCTCCTTCTCTAAGAGATCACACATCAAATCCATATAACTAGAGAATGTCTTGGGTTTCTTGACTTGTCTCATGGTTCCTTGGGGGGCACCATACCTATCTCCATATTGAATAAGTTCCCTTGCCTAGGTTGGCTTTCTCTTGTGGGAGATCGTCATCTGGGGAGGTTCTTGAGATTCTGTTATGTCATGATATTCTATAATCTCCTCATCATGGGAAGTTATGACTTCCCTCACTGGTTCTACAACTCAGGTTGCCACATGTTCTTCTTCATATATTTCTTCAAGATGGAATCTTCTTGATTTCTGAGTGTTGCATCTTCATCAAAGGTTACATCTTTGTTGATATCAATATGATGGTAACCTGGTATATAAACTCTGAAGGCCTTGGAGACCTCACAATATCCAACAAATATTCCCTTCTTTCCTGAAGGGTCCAACTTGCTTCTCTTCTCTTTCATAATGTGTACAAATACTGGACAATCTAATATTTTTAGATGGCTTACTTCTGGCTTCTTTCCAGAGAACATATCTTCAAGGGTCTTGAACCCAAGTGCACTATGGGACAATATGTTTTGTACATATACTGTTGTTTTTGCTGCTTCTGCCCATAAGTGCATTAGGAGATCTTGATCATGGATCATAGTCTTCACTACTTCCATTATGGTTCTATTCTTTCTTTCTTCTACACCATTTTGTTGAGGATTGTAAGGAGTGGTGATCTCCCTCTTAATCCCAAAATATTTACAAAAGTTTAAAAAATATTTTGAGGCGTATTCTCCTCCGTTATCTGACCTGAGTATCTTGATCTTTCTTTCAGAGAGATTCTCTATCAAGGCTTTGAATTCCTTGAATTTACTGAAAACTTTGTCTTTTGATTTCAAGAAATAAACCCAGGTTTTACGAGAATAGTCATCAATAAAAGACACATAGTATACATACCACTGATGGAGGTTGATGGCATTGGGCGACATACATATGAGTGAATGAGCTCTAGGACTCCTTCTGCTTTGTTGTCTCTCTTTGGGAAAGGTTTCTTGATGTTCTTTCCTTCTGCAGATCCATTCCACAGATCTTCATGGTCAACCTTGAATTATGGTATACCTGTGACTTCCTTGCTTACATATGGTAATGTCTTGTATTTGATGTGAGATATTCTTCTATGCCAAAGTTCACATGGATTCTCAATGGAATGAGTCAAGGATGCTTCTGAGTGACCTTTTAGCTTATACAAGCCACCTTCTTCTTTTCCAATAACAATTGCTTATTCCATGGTTTTTCCTTTGGGCCACATAAGAACTTCTTCATTTATGAAGTAAAATATGAAGAATTTCTTCTCTAAAGATGAGATAGAAAGTAAGTTCTTTGTAAAACCTAGTACATATAATACATCCTTCATCTTCATTGGGGTCCCTGAATCAAGTTTGTAATTTGATTCTCCTACTCCTTTGATAGAGTATTGATAATCATCTCCAAGTGTAACTTTATGGGGAAACTTCTTTTCTATAAGGCAAGAGAGAATTTATCTTTGACCTTTCATGTTCTTGGAAGCACCACTGTCTATGAGCCAAGTGTCCTCACTAGATGACATTGATCCTGAGAGGGAAGAGCTTCAATCTGTTATTTTATCATCTTTGTGGGTGGCTCTTCATCTTCAATTGTATGGGCATGGTGCCTCTTGTTTCTCTTCTTGTATTCTTCTCGTCTAGATGGACAATTTTTAGCAATATGTATGATCTTGTCACAATGGTAACATTGGTAGGATGAGAAATCGTTTTCTCTTCTTTGACCTTTCTGAAACTTCTGGAATCTCCTTGGAGGGTGAGATTCTTTATGTATGAATTTTATTTTGGGTGAGGCTCCTTATGTTGATGAGTTTCTTTTTGGAAGTAAGACCTCTTCCTTCCACCTTTAGTATGAGTATCTAGGTCTTGATCTTCATCTCTTGATAGTAACGCTTCTCGGTTATCTACTCTTGCTTCTTCTTGAACACATTTTTCCCAAAGGCTGTCAAATTTTAATTTCTTCTTTCTGGCACAAATAGTTTGGATGAATGCATTCCAAGGTCTTGTGAGACCATTAAGGGTTGTCATTATAAGTTAGTATTCATATAGAGTATCACCAATTGCTTCTAGTTGTTCCTTGAATTGTGATATCCTAGAGAAATATTCCTGAACTTTTTGTCCTTTCTACATCCTTGTACTTTTGAGTTGACTTCTTAGATCATCTTCCAATTGATTTTCTTCCCTTCATACAATCTGGTTAGGGCATCCAACATTTCTTTTAGAGTCTTCTTTGAATCCACTTGAGGAATCAAGTGATCTTTAATAGAATTTTCAATGATTCTTTTGGCCCTAACTGTGTCCTTTTGGTGTTTTTCTTTAGTAGGAGGTGCGCTTGGCTGAGGCGAGTAGACTGGTGCAGTTAGATTTCAGAAAATACAACTTTTTCCCCTTCAAATTGGACCAGTGGAATTTTGGACTGGTACTTCTAGTATTAGTTCTAGTTTCCTGGTTTTTTGGTACTTTTGGTTTTCTGGAATTCTGGTAGCAGTCAAAACCAGCGTTTGACTTTCCAAAATCTCTATCCATTAAAAAAAGTGCACTGAAGGTGCCAAAGAGTTCCCTAGGCTAGGGCACACTTTTCTAGATGATTTTTAGACTGACATTTCTCTTCAGCAAAAGCCCTAATTTTCTTGTATGAAAATATTGACGTTTCTCTTTATCCAGTGAAAGATTCTCTCTTCAGTTTAGCTCTGATACCATGTTAAGTTTTGAGATATTATTAGGTTTCTTTTCAATTTACTAGATAATAATAGCATAGGTAGGATCACTGAGAGAAACACAATCACAAGATACACAACATTTATCCTGGGAAACCCTCATGGGGGAGAAAACCCAACAAAAACTTCCTTAATATAGATAGCCAAGACAATGCTAAGAAAATAAACCAAACACTAGAGAATATCCACCACTGAGAAATGCGCCTCTCTCTTCCTTCTTCTCCCAACTGTAGCTACCAAACTTATGCACTAAGTGAGCGAATGAGTGAGTGATCAAATGAGGCATTTGCTTCCTTTATTTATACAATCTGGTAGGTGATGGAAAGGTGTCTCTTCACTGGGAAGTGCCAACTTGTCTTCTTAGTGGTTAAAACCACTTTAATTAACCTGGGGGCTGAATTCTCAATTTGCATAATATATTTAGGGTTTGACCAATCCACAAAAGGGGATTTGGTCAATTACAATGCCTGACATGATCAATCCACAAAAGTGGATTGATCTAATGAATAATAACACAATAATAAATAGAATACTCTTTGCAGTTACAACATTTCAACATTTTCTTCTTTAAAATTTCAAGATGGAGATAGAGTGAAGGGAGAGAGAGCATGGGGAGATAGATAGCCAAGTTCTTAAATATGGGGAGGCCTTAGAATCCCTCCTCTAATGTGGTCCAAAATGTTTCTTTGAAATGAGAAATATGCGAGCTCAAAAGAGGTTGTTGCAACTTCTTATTAACTATTGGGAACCAGACAAAGATGCCTTTATGATTAATGGTAATTATCTAAAAATAGATGTTGAGGATATCTATTTTATCATAGGACTCTCGTGATGGGGTGACATTCCTAACCTCTATACCTAAGGAGGAGGGGGCATGACTATTGAGGACTACATTTCCCTATATTTCACCCTAGGGATGCAGCGGGGTAGGAGTCAAGTCCCAATCCATAACATAGAGATAATATGTTTGAATATCATCCTGCTAACCATTGCAAAAATTATCAGATCCGTTGTAGTGCACCAATATTCAAGGCCACATATGTTTTACACAGTATACTGTTTAATAACTACCATATATGATTGGATCTCCAAACTATTGCAGTGAATGAAAACATAGATTACAGAGTGTAAGCAAGGGAAAATGAAAAACTTTGGTCATGGATGTGTTCTTTGCACCTTATTTTTCAATAGGATTCCTTCTGTTATCTCGATACTACGCATGGAACACCATGTACATAGGATACCATGCATGGCCAAGTTGGCAGGACATATGCTACAACTTATGACGATGAATTCTTCCACTCGTGGGAGAGACAAGTCATAGCCATTGATGATTATCTCTATGACGGGATAAACTTCGGCTAATACCTAGACATGCATGTTCCTCCTAGCGCATATTTGGGAGAGATAGGTAATTTTTAAAATTTTAAAATTTATTTAATTTTTATTAATTTTAGTGATAAATTTATCAATAAGAAAACCAAAAAGTAAATATTTTTGGCATGGATAAAAAAAATAACAAAATGACATGAATGTGCAGAAATTTACAGAGCACGTGGGATGGAGTATTCGGGAAGGGGTTCCAAGAGAGTCGAGAGGGTTCTCTAGAACATCCAAAAAAATCTGGACCACTTAACATGCCAGGTTCCCATGGTTTAGATAGAGGATCTACCAGAGTATATGTAATGACATGTTGTTGGAGTATCACAGGATTGGGTGTGGGTCTTCCGGTGCTTATCCACCATCGTAGTCTACTATAGATACACATATGCGAGGGTGGGGCCCTCAACATAAATTTTACATTGTATTTTGTATCAGTATATATATAGAAACTCAGGGCTAGGAGCTCGAGCTTGTAACTTATGACCCACTTTTTTGTACTTAATGAACATTAAATTAATACATATAGAAATATTTGTTCCTCAATAAAATTATGTGTAAATGTGAAAATATTTTAAATACATGTATGTGTGTGCTTCTAATTTTTAATTATGTGACAAATTCCAATCTAAAACATAGTTATCATATGCATTGGATACTCAATTTTCACTCCTAGAAACATAAACATATGTAATGCAGATAAAACAACGTTCCAAAAGACGTACCTAAAGGAATTGTCGGAGAAGCGTAGGATTATGCACAGAGTATTCACCATTCAATTGCGACACTACCAACTCGGAATCCAGGAAAACTTCCAAAAATAGGATACTGTGAGAAATATCATCCCTTATAAGCTTAATCATGACGCTATACTCAACCACATTATTGGTTGTTGGCCCCAAACAAGTTCCTCCAGATGCTACCACTTGGCCCAAAGGATAGTACATCACCCATGCGGTGAAAGAGAGGTTATGAGTGTGACAACTAGCACCATCTGTGAACCCTATGTAGACCGAAGACTTGAGTGACATTTTCCAATCAAGTAGAAGCACCATAAGAAAACCGAAATAGAAAGAAGTGGAACTATACAAATTCCTAAATACTACCAATGTACAATAATTACAAAGGGGAAAATGCATGGGCATCAATGCTCAAGAGTACTACCTCTTGAGATGGTGCCCATTGGCAGAGTCAGGCCATGGAATCCCCTTGGTAGTCAATCCAAAAACTTTGCAACTCGGGGAAAAAGAAAAATATTTGATACATGTCTTCCCATGGCATATAATCTGTAGCCATGGATTCAAAAAGGGCCTCATCTGAAGGCAAATCTGTGTCCATGAAAAATTCGGGTTGTAGGGATTAACAGTCTAGGTGGGTGAAGGGGACTGACCATAATCTATATGAAGATAGAGATTTTGATCAGATATAGTATATTCTCCTAAATAAAATTCACGATAATCGAGGTGCAAAGGCTCACCAACAATGGGATTAGGATGGAGAATAAAATCATAGTCCCTCATACCAATAGGGGGAAACAATGATTCCCATGTCTCCATTGGAAAAATTACTCATTCAATTGTTGAGACCTAGTCTCGAGAAGGGGACCATGACTATAATGATTCTCTCTTAGAAGCAATTAATAACTGAGGATAAGATTCTATTCCACCTTCATCATACAAAATACATGCTACTAAGGGGTTTGTGAATGAATATTCATCTTTATACCTAATCAATTGAAATTCCCCATTCTTTATCATACTAACTTATGGGAGTGAATAATATTGATGATGCAAGTCCTCCTAAGGAAATTTTGGCCCCATCATTGCCTAAAAAATGGCTTCATCAAAAGGAAACATGGTATCAATAAAATTGAGTGAATTTGAAGAATTCAAGGCCCATACGGGCGGTGATGCCCTTCTTTCGTCCATGAAGAAGCAAGATCAAAATCTGCAACAAGTTGTTGGATCACTCGATAAGATATCTTAGCTACTGATAATGGCATGGCCATCTCGGTATGCACATGAAATTATACCGATTCACATGGTGAGGGTAATACCCAAGGATTCTCTAAGTATGCAGTTCTAAATGAACTCACTTGTGTCCTGAGGATAAAAGAGTTTAATTTTTGGTAGCCAATTGGAACATGATGAATATATGAAATAGGTGCCGAGAATTTAAATGTTCCCATTAACAAATGATATATTCCAACACAAATGCTCTCAGTTGTTGTCTAAGAGTTTTCGATCAATGAGACCATAGATCCAGGAGTCATCATGGAGCCAGAGCATGTAAATGACATTTGGTCTATTATAATGATTTTCCCTTCACGAGGGAAGAAAAAAACTAGAAAGGTTGATGAGATGATTGCCATCATCACATATGTCCAACTCCTTCCTAGAAACAGGTTGTAGTCAAGTGGAGCATTGACCACTTTCACCTCTACATAAATAGACTTTCTCCCCAACTAGATAGGAAAGGAGTATATGAGCCTATGTGGCCTAAATGAATGTCAATAAAAATCTATTAAAGAGACATAGTGAGCTCAAGATAGTTGATGGATTTCCAATAAGACAATGAAATTACACATGTCAGAGCACCTTCATCAACGATAGCTATTCCAATAATGTGCTTGGATTACATGACATTGATTTGGAAGGCCACATGTTATGGAATATGGGGCTTCACATTTGCAGTATCAAACATGAGAAATTTCAATATCGAGGAGTCAATAGCTCCTATTACAGAAAACAATGCACTTCATTACGTGGGGAAACTCTAAATCACCTCTAGGGACTACATTGCACAAGGATTTTGAGCTAATTCCTCAACAATGGAATAGTTGGGCATGGCTCAAGCATTTGGATTTTGCAACGAATTCTTGTACACACCTTTCGATATGCACAACATTGTCCCCCCCCCAGATTTCTATATGTGAAGAGAATTCTGGGGATTAGAAGTTTCCTTTCCTTTGGATATTTATTCAAACTTACCATAATCCCAGGTCTTGGTTGACACATTAACCTCTGAATTCACCATTTTGGTGAACGACAAAGTTCCTTTCGAAAAGGGCGCATTTTGGTAGTCTCCTTGTGTATTTTCACTAGAAGAGCTCACTGCCATATTTTTTCCTTGATGGAATGGGTTATTTAGCACCAAATGTTGTTTCTTTTCTAATAGGCGTTGAGCCTCTTCCATCATGGGGCATTGATGGGTAAGGTGGTCATCTTTACAATTTTTTCACAAAAAAATCACCTTTTTAGTTTCCTTTTTATCTCCCCCATCATTTGCGTAAGATTTAACGATCTTTTTATTTTTTACACCTCCTTACTTATCTTTACTCTTTTTCTTCTATTGGCACAGGGGTCGAACCAGGGTTCAACGCTTCAACATCACACCAACAAAACCCTAACTACTGGCCCTTTTGGCAACATCTGTGAAGCAGATGAAGTCTCACCCGAGGTAGAGGCAGGGGTGGTTGCAAGACTCTAGTGTCCACAACCTTAGTTGGGACATGGATCTGTGATTACAATACTCTAACAAAGAACTTATAAGTTTTCATTCATTAGTACTTAACCTTTGTCTACAACGCAGATAAACCCTAATTACATTGCAACACACTATTCAACAAGATTCAACACATTCAAGAACTAAGCACATCAACATAGATTAGATCTAACATCACATTCACATCATTAGGCACTAAGCTATTATATTCATCTAAGCATACATCATTGTACTAAGCATTAATCATATGAACCATAAAACAACCATAATGCACAAAGAAACAATAACACAAGATATACGTGGTTCACCCCCAGCTTGGGGCTATGTCCACCAACTCTTCGTATTCTTTATTATCTTATGTAAATCATCTACATGCATAGAGCTATAAGGTCCTACTCCGCAAAGGACAAGAGATCTGCGCGCACCTCGCCAGATCCTCCTTCCCTGAGCTAGGTTACAACACAAAGCCTTTACACAATCTCTTACAGTTACTTTCACTTAGTCTTGCAAGCCTCACACAGTATGCATAAAGAATGTACAACTATCACTCGCACTTAGCACATTGGCCTTCACTTTCCCTTTGCACTTAGCATCACACCCTTGCACACATACCTTACTTACATCGCCTAGCCTTCTATTTATACATTACAAAATGGGCCTAAACATGGGTAAACCCATGGGTCAACATCCCCATACCCGTTACATAAGCCCTAATCCCAAAAATTCCCTAAAAGGGGCCGATATCTCGCGATCTCTGCTTCGAATTGCGCTCTACCTTCAAAACCCTGTCAAAGTCTAAAAATAGGTCAAACCTGACCAAAGATCTCCAAAACTTGGTCAAGGTCCAACAGGCCCCCAACACTCACTTGTGACTCGTCTTGAGTAACTCTTATCTGGGTAGCTCTGCTTCAAAAGCCTTGAGCCTAGCTCGCTCTGCTTCGCCAGGGCCTCCTGCTCGACGAACTCCTGAGGAACTGCCTCGTTCACAGGTCCCTCTAAGCGTTGTTTGACTAAAGTGACTACTTATTCCAACTTTTCTCCTCATCATTCAATCTCTTCGAACAGTTGTCAAGTTGCATCCTAGACTGGCTGGAGCCTCTGAGTCACTTCCATGACTTTGCTTTGTATGGAATGGACGTGTTGTTGAACAATGCACTGTTCTTGGGATCATTTCATTCTCTCAACTACTAACAAGAGATTCAACTATTCATGTACCATCATTTCTTTCTACTTTGACTCCTGGAGTTGTGACTCCAGTGTCTTCAGTTCAGGGTCCTCAGTAAGTCGCTCATAAGTCTACGCACTTCTATTGCTAGTATGTTTACATTCCAAAGCTAATGCTCTGATCCTCTCAACTGCGCTTTGGGCAATGGATTCTCTTTGTTCTTTCACGTCCTGCAGAGTACTTGGTACTGTTTGTATCTATAGATATGTTATTCTATGTTGAAGTTGTTGGATGGATTTAGCAAGTTGCGCTACTTGATGCTCCACCGAGTCTTCCTCCTTTTTCTCTAAGCCCGTCACAGAGTGAAGTGCTCTATTGACTGCTTATTTTACTCCAACCTACTCCACGCACAACTGTTATTTCTATTGCTGGATCTATGCATTTTCCTCTTCAAACTTTGCTTGGAGGGCAACCTTCTCCTGTTCTGCAACCCTGCGTTGCTCTATTACTTCCTCTTGTGCTTTCTTCAGGGCCACTGTGGCCTATTCTGTTTCTTCCTGTGTGCGAAAAAGGTGGGATTTAGTCACATCATCTAGTCTGCAGAGTTGGGTAGGCTCATCTCCCAACTTTGTTTCTTCTGATGGAGGGGGCACAGTGGACACTGCGCGACTAGAGTGAAGGGCCTACTGTACCCCTCGTAGTTCTGCTTCAATATTTTCATACATGGTCTCTTGCTTAGCTTCATTTCTCTGCAAAATATCTTCTGAGGCATCCGATACAACTGCGATGATGAAGTCGAAGACATCGAGCATGAGCACATTCTACAGCTTGGTCTTACTAGATTTTGACTTCTTCCACGATGTGGGTTTCATGGGAGAAAACTTTCTTTTGTGAGATGGCTCTACATCATCAGGGGGATTTTGTGGCGGTGTTACTTCGCCTTGCTTATGCTGATATTCTTTTCCGTTGTTCTCTTATTTATCTACTTTGTCATCACCTCCTCCTCTAGTTGATTCTAGAGCAGTTTCTTCTTATGCACTGCTCAATTGTTGGACTTCTTCTATATTCTTCCTTCTACTAGTTCTAGGTGTATCATTCCCTTCATGAGTGGTCACCGGGATTCCAATTAGTTTGGGATTAGACAGTTATGTGGGGTCAACAGGGATAAGGAGATCTGCAGGCCACTCCGTAGTTATTTCTTCTAGGTCCTCCTCTGTGAGTTTGTAGTAACTTTGTAGTACTTCTTTGTGTTCGTCTCCACGCGCAGTGATGCAGATAAAATGTATGTTTGTGTGGAACTTCACAAATGGCCTGAACCTATGCAGGGTGTTCGGTGTTATATGAGGGACAACCTCAATAGACCTATTTAACTATAGGTAGTAGGTGTGGAACACCACGTTTGATTTCCATTGTTTTCCCATATCGCTTGAATACCAAAGCGAAGTGAACTTCATGACTAAGGGTTCAGATGGCTCCAGTTCAGGGAAGGTCGCACCTTCCGGCATCTCCCAAGCTATGAACGCGATGAGGATCAACAACCAACTAAAATGGAACTCATAGTCCTGATACTAAGCTTCGCAACAGTCTTGGTCTAGCTGGTTCACTAAGTGTTTTTTCCAATTCATTTGTAGCCCCTCCACGCATTTCCCCGCAAGGTCAACAACAAACCCTATGACCTGTGTGGCTCTGTTCTTCCGGACTAGCTTACCAACAATCAACTGGAAAGCAAGGCGTACTACACCATTATGGATGGAGGCTACCTTGTAGCCTCGCTTCCACTTCTCCACATCGTCGTATGTATCTTTAATCTTTTGCGCCAGGGCGCGGTCTGAAGCCTTCCCTAGGTACAAGTCTTACAGGTCTGGTCCCTACATGATCAATCTGGTGATCTGATGGATCAATGCCAGATCGATGGTGATGCATCTGTCTAGCCGCAAATAACCGCCATGGAATCTTGACAACAAGAGTTTAACGCACACATTAACCTCTTGCTTCCTTCCAATATGGGGTATTTTCATCACGTTTAGGATGGTGGACTGTGAGAGGTCCATAGTCCATGGTTGGGGGATTATCCTCGACTTCTTCCCCTTCTTCCTAGTCAAATACCTATGAGGAGCGAGCATGTTGAAGTTATTGAAATCCCCTAGGTTAAAGTCGTTGATCTTTAGTGTCATGATCTTATCTGGTTGAGGCTTGTCTGTGCGTATCCCCTTCGAGAGGTACGCAGTAACCAAGGTGTAGTCGAAGTCCCTGGGGACATTGTCATGATTCACCGTGTTGGCCAGGGGCGAGATGTAATCGGGTAGGATGGAAGGGATTAACTTCATGTTCACCAAGTCATCTCGATGCTTGGTTCTTTTCTCATATGCAACTCAAGATGGTCTGGATCCGCGAGTAGTTGAAGGGGAGGCTTGCACTCCTCTCGTCGATGAAGCTTGAACTCCTGTGGACATCACTCTCTCTGCCATTAGATTGATTAAAATTTCTTCTACTAAATTTTCCACAGCGATGAGATCATCCAACATGCACGCTCGAGATCAGATATCTCAGGTTGATGAACAATTTCTCAATGCAATAGAATGGATGGCAAGGTCTCAATAAGCACAACACAGTAACAATGAGTTCTCTTGTTGGCTCGGACACAATTCGCGAAAGTGTTCTCGGCGCAACATTCAACGGGATAAGTAGACAATGATGTAACAGATCCTTCCAATGGACAATGAGCCTTCATCAATGCAGTTATGTCCGTTACGTCGTGGTCTCAATGGTTCGATGCAGATCTTTCTTATCATAATTGTTGTTCTAACTGTTCGAGAACGTCAATCTAATGGTTATAATGCCTCCAACGGTCATATCGCTCTGCCATGGCGAAGTGTCAATCTGATTTTCTCTGATATTCCGACGAAGTTCGAATTCTGGAGACCTTCCTTCTACGAAGTCTTCTCTGGAACTTCCTGTAATTTCTCCAACTTTTCTTTCTTCTTGCTGAGATTTCTAGTCTTCTTCCCCGTGATCTGCGTTATTGGGTTCCTCTTCCCATTCTGATTCTTATATCGTCTTGGCATAGTAACTTCGAGATATTGATGGTCTTTCATAGGGTTCAAGGCCAATACTTCTTCTCTGTCTGGGGTAGGTGTTATACTGTCTTATACAGATAGGTGTTTCAAGTCTTCTTGTGTTCTTTCAACTTCGACATCTAGATTTCTGGTCCTTAGTAGCATCGATTGGTTTTCTTGTTCTTCCAGTAAGTGTGCTATTATCTTAGCCATGAAGTCTCTTAGTTCTTGCTTTTTCTGTTCTAGAGCTTCCTCTTCTTGTTTTCTTCGGATCTGATCTTTCTCAATCCAGGTTTTTCCTAGTAACATAGCAAATGGGATGCTATTCTCAATAAATTTACCAACCTCAAATTCTTCTTCTGTCGAAGTGCCATGAGAACTCATATATGTATGGGTAATTATGCCACATAGAGTTATCAACTTTCCTCTAAATAATCTTATTCCTCCCAATGAAGTAATCATAGCATGATTTCCTAAAATTTCCCAAGTTCTTTCGGTCATAATATTCACCTGTGTTTCCTCATCCAAAACATAGTCTATGTTGAAGTCTCCTATTCTTGTTTCTATGCACTCTTTCTCTTTGAATATCTCTGATAAGTTGATATCTCTATGGTCATTCAGGGTTCCTTTCATTTGTAGTAATATAGTCTCTGATTCTTTCTGGGGTTCTGCCATGGTCTCAGTTTCTTGTCCTTTCTTAGGGTTTTCTTGTCTCATATTCATTCTTTCAACCTTAACAATCATTCTAGGGAAATCCAGAACGTCATGGTCCATACATTTACAACAAAGACAACTAGGTCTTCTATCAGGGCAATCCTTAGCAAGATGGCTCAGCCTTCTGCAGCTGTAACAAAGGGTTAATCCTCTCTTCCTCTTATATGATCCCCAACCTTTCTTGTACTGCGCACTAGGATCGTGGTAGCTAACCTGTAGAAAATTATTCCTAGGATCCTGCATCCATTTGTTAGTCCAAACATTCTTTCTATGCATAGGAATAACATATCTTTCATTATTTCTATTAGATCTACTCATATCAAATCTTCTTTCTTCTAATTGTACCCTAGTTTTCATACTAGGAATTTTTTTATCAAACATACCTAGATCCATACTTTTGAAACACAAATTTACACTTATCTTACCTTTATCAAAGCACAAAGCTTTCAGATCTTACCTCTTTAATCAAAAAAATTCACTGATCTTACCTCTATTAGAGCACAAAGCTTTTAGATCTTACCTCTTTTCTTCAGATCTGCCTCCTTTCTTAACACAGAACTTCATAAATCAAGTAGAATACTGCGCACTAAAGCAACAGATCTATGCACAGAGCTTTATTTATTTTCCTCGGTTCCTTTCAATCATAGTTTCAGGTCCCAAAAATGGAACTATTTGTTGGCACAAGGGTAGACCCAGGGTTCAATGCTTCAACAACGCACCAACAAAACCCTAACTACCGACCCTTTCGGCAACACCTGCGAAGCAAATGAAGTCTCACCCGAGGTAGAGGCAGGGGTGGTTGCAGGACTCCAGTGTTTTCAACCTTAGCTGGGACACAGATCTTTGATTACAATACTCTAACAAAGCACTTAGAAATTGTCATTCATTAGTACTTAACCTTTGTCTACAGCACAAATAAACCCTAATTACAGTGCAACACAATATTTGACAAGATTCAACACATTCAAGCACTAAGCACATCAACATAGATCAGATCTAGCACCGCATTCACAAAATTAGGCACTAAGATATTATAATCATCTAAGCATACATCATTGTACTAAGCATTAATCATATGAACCATAAAACAACCATAATTCAAAAAGAAACCATAACACAGGATATACGTGGTTCACCCCCAGCCTGGGGCTACGTCCACCAACTCTTCATCTTCTTTATTATCTTTTGTCAATAATTTACATGCATAGAGCCATAAGGTCTTACTTCACATAGGACAAGAGATGTGCGCACACCTCGCCAGATCCTCCTTCCTCGAGCTAGGTTACAACACAAAGCCTTTACACAATCTCTTACAATCACTTGCACTTAGCCTTGCAATGCTCACAAAATATGCACAAAGCATGTACAACTATCACTTGCACTTAGCACATTGGCCTTCACTGACCCTTTGCACCTAACATCACACCCTTTCACACATACCTTACTTACATCGCCTATCCTTCTATTTATACATTACAAAATGGATCTAAACATGGTTAAACCCATGGGCTGACATCCCCATACCCGTTACATAATCCCTAATCCCAAAAATTCCCTGAAAGGGGCTGAGATCCCATGATCTTTGCTTCAACTTGTGCTCCGCCTTCGACAGCCTGTCGAAGTCCAAAAATAGGTCAAACTTAACCAAGGATCTCCAAAACTTGGTAAAGGGCCAACATCTTCCCTCCGAGTTGCTTGTTACCCTTTGGGTTCGTCGACTGCACAACATGTACACATGACTATATGATGGTGGAAATAGTAAAAGTTGCAGCTTAATCGACTGCAATTGGATGAATTGTCATCTATTTCATCTATCTCAGAACTAGACTTGCGATAGTGCTATTGACTGAAGCAACAATGACATCAACATGGGGTCCAAACTTTTTTTTTGATGGGTCAGTACCCGACAGTGGTGTGTCCAACAATATATCGTATAGGATTACATTCCGCAAATAGATCAAATCTAATTGTTTGGCCCTAAAAATAGCCTCCTCTTGTTGTGAGAAATCTTACCCTATAGACAAGCTAAGCTCCCTTTTGGACCAACACCCCTTCTTTGGTCCAAATATAGAAGTGAACAAGTGGTTTCTACTTTCCCTATAGATCTAACTTAACCAATCAAGAAAGAGAGAAGAAGAATGTGACGTACCTTATTGTGATGTTCATACTTACTGCTCCAATCCTTGGGTTTGATCTCCAAGCTCCTCAATGCAAATAAAGTCCTGTAAAGACTAGTAAAGGAACTATTCTTCCTACTCTATATGATTAGACAAATAAAATCTATCTACGAATACTGAAACAACAATAGATAAGCAAATGTAGAACACATGAAATTGAAGGGAATAGACAACACTTATATTAATTGGAAATCCAAAATAAGTAAATTACAAAGCATGCTTGATGTTTCAGTAACTTCTCCAAGCTCTCCTCATATAACCATTGCATGGAAACCTTAAAATCAAAATGATGATGCTTCCTCCAGGATCAAAAGTTTGACATCTAAAATCTTCCCCCAATTCACCTTGGAAATACCTTCAATATATAGGATTGAGAGGCTTAACCACCATTATATAATGACGGAAATGGTTGAGGATGTGGCTCCTTAAGTTGGGATTTGATCCTAATATAGAGCCATAGTATAGGAGTCGACCAAAACAACCTCATCCCTTAATAGTTGGCCCTTAGGAAAGGTGGAAGATCCCATATTTTCCTCTAACCAAAGTGGCACCTCCTTAGAGTGAGAGAGAGAGCACCATTGGTGCCCCCTAAGTAAGGCATGGGGAGCATTGGCACCCGCTCAACATGAGTAGGGGAGCACCCTTATAAAATTCCCCCAAAATGGTCAATTTTTCCAAGAAAAAGGTGTGGTTTCGACCACCAAATGGTTGTTTTTCTCTTCCAAACTGACTTAGGGATTTTGACAAATGTATTTCATGGTTTCAATGGGTTGCGACACTTAACAAAGTGAGTGCGACACTTATTAAGGTGCATATGACACTTGAGACAATGCATGTGACACTTAACAAGGTGCATACATCACTTTGTGACACTTGGGACACTTAAGTGTGACATTTTGATGTGTAACATCCCCTCAAAGGATACCCATGATGTAGAAACATCCTTGGAGATATATGGAAACAAAGACTTTAAAAACCATTCCAAGTGGAACTTAGGAGGGATTGTAGCTTTGATCATCCTTTTTCACCTCCGCCACTCTTGGATGTGATCTGAAATATGAGTGGCTTTGTCTTGCTTAAGCATAGAAAACAAATTAGTGCTAACATCGTACTAAACTGGAACATAGAAATGGTTTAGAAAAACCAAATCCAAATCATGAAAAGTGCAAAATGTTGAGCCATGAATCTTCATATACCATTTTTCCGCTACTCCCATGAGAGTGCATTGGAAAAGACGTAGCTGGATGGAGTCATCATTCAGAGAATTAGATGAGCACCATAAATGGAAAATTGTCACATGATATCTCGGATCCTCATCGAATTTTGCTTCAAATTTTTGGATGTCTGAGGGTAGCTTGGTGGGGACTAGAGGCCAATTCAGGTCATGACACACCGAGCCATTCATGAGTTTCAATAGGTTTGGAAAGTTTAAATTTTCAAAAAATGGAAGCCTCGACTACAACCCATAATTAAAAATAGTGGGGTTGGATCTCCTAGGTTGATTAGCAATATAAAAAGGATAAAATGGATTATTGATAACTCCAGGTTTCCAGGAAGAGTTCGCTAATGGGCCATGGTTTTAATTAAAACCTTGAAATATCTTGTTAAAAGGAGGAAAAACTCCACCCATTTGGTTTCCATAAGAGAAATCAGGGTTTCCCCCTGTTGACATCCCTTGTGAAGGGAAATCTCCTTGTATTGGGTTTTTCTAAGTCAAGAAGGGGTTACCCCCTAACAAAATCCCTTGCGAAGGGTACAACCCTTGTGAAAGATTCCATTGACCTTGGGAGGGGTTTCCCCCTACTGACATTCCAGACGAAGGGAAGAGATTTCTATTGAACTCACCAAACAACATGAAAATATTAGAATATGAAGGAATATCGAAGGAATAAAATCCTTTTCCCATAGCACCACCCCATCCCACAAAGGTATTAGGGACGAAATATAGGAAGGAACCGCTCCCAAGTGAGGGAAACAATGGAAGGATGTGCTTTCCACCCCAAGGAAAATCCTAGAGGGGAGTTAGAGAATTCCCTGCTCCAACATTAAGACTTTGAGGAATTTACTATGAACTAGCATATACATTCTGCATGTCAATGGACAACATTCCAAACAAAAAATAATTAGAAGTAAAAGACAACGAAGGAGTCACACTTAAAGGTTGTTTGGACCCAACAATCAATAGTGCAGAGACACTAACTGACACAACTACCGTGGTTTGAACCACAATAGTCACATGGTTAGAAGGGAAATGAGGTAGAATCCCTCCCACAACTACAACTGAAGTGGGGGTTGTAGGGGCCCTTGACCGAGACACATCTAAATTTCCTTCCATAAAGGTCCACTGAAGGGAGTGATCATCCGTGTTATTTGACTAATAAGTTAAAAGGTAAAAAAGAATAGGATCATCTGATCTAGTCAACATAGTGTTAAAGGGTCTAATGAAGCTTTCGATATCGAGATCTGATATACGCGTAACCTCTGACACATAAGAATTTTATTATGTGGTCTCTATCTCAACAATGTCAATAGGACTAGTCGGTACAAAAGTGGTAGTTTGATTGAGTTGATGCCTCAGAGGAGGCAACGAAGATTTCAATTCAATAGGTGGAAGGCCTTGGATTCTCTGAGATCGATGAAGCAGTTGATCAACCACTTTAAATCAATGACTCAAGGTGACTACCAATGATCTCGCTAAGGTCGTCTATGCACAAATAACACACCACTATAAAAATTATTAGGGAAACAATACATGTAAGAAGATTCCTCAATACTCCAGCGTGAGTGGATTACGTCTTGAGACCATAGTAGCAATGAACTTAGGAAAAGGCCCTTTCAGACGACGACACGGGTTGATTAAGTCTTGTGAACTGAAGAAAAAAGGAGTGAGAGGTAGTTACCACGACATCCACTATCCATCCATACCTAGTGCAAGTACCGTCGCTTTGCAGGGCACCCTTTGGGGTAATGATAGCATGAAACAACATTTTCCCTAGGTACCACGGGAAACCCCTACAGTCACCTATGAGAAACCTAGGAAAAATAACTAAGGATACCAACTCACAGTCAATGTCTTGGGGTTACAATCGATATCAAACGTATGGGCAGGGTAAAAAATACCAAAGATCTTAAAGCACCACCTCTCAAGGAGGTATGTGTACTAGTGAAACCCCCATATATTATCTCTCCACAACGCTTGGTCAAGCCTTGGAGGGATTATCTCCTTGACTCTTCCTTACACAACCTCTTGTTTATCT
>SNQJ01S0009431.1:288452-312350 GCA_010110895.2 Picea sitchensis | reverse complement strand
TGAATTAGATCTTTTTATTGTTGGATATATTGTTACGGGAAATCAATCTCCTCATGTATTGGAAAATTTCCATTCTGAAAAAGCAACAACAAGCATGCGACTGGAAAGGTCTATCTCATCAAGTTCAAGGTCGGAAGCATCAAGACCGACCCATCACCATACATTTGGGCATGATCTTCTTGTCGTGACAGGGTCGAGAGAGTGTGGAATCTCACTAAGAACCAATGCTTTGATTTGAGCCCCTTGATTATCTCTATACCCTTGCACCTGATGTGCACAAGCTGCAGTATTTCACTAACACTGAGTTTTTTCATCAGATGGGATGGGAATTGGGATATATTTCTGGTCAGAGGATTTCCTTTTCTTATTTTTTTTTTAAAACGGTAACAATGGGGAGTGTCAGTATTTCTTCAAGTGTAGTTGCTTCTATGCTCATACCTATGAAAGTTGCAAGTTGGCCTGGTGGCTTACATGCTCTTGGCAGATATTTTGGACCGGCTGCTGCTAGTTGGCATGGAAATCCTTCTATCCCAATATTAGTGCCCATAGAAGGGACCAACACAACACCAACAATACAAATTGCATACATTTTGCAACAATCTCAGCCAACCTTGAAATGATGTACCACTCATTCATAGATAGGTCATTTTATAGAGTGTCAACAACACATGGTTCCCCATCCTTTTTTGGCATGCTCCAAACCATGGCAATGATATGGCTGTTTATGGAGACAAACCATACAATTTGAACGTACCTTTTCCACCTCCAACTGAGATTATTAATTTGGGTGGATCATTACCAGGAACTGTTATGTTACAAGTACGGGAAATAATGGTTCTATTGGTAATAATTTGGATTCCTTGCAGGACATAAACATAGGCTCAAAATTTTTTGGTGCTTTTAACAAACAAAATGAAAAAGTTAAAATTTCCCCTTATATGGATGCTCAGAAGAAGCACCTTTCACATCAACAGACATTCATGGAGGATCCTGTGTTTCTCTCCTTCCCAAGGATGTTTGCAATGATATTTTAATGGATTATGACGTGTTGAAAGATATGATATTAGGGTCAAATTTAATCATAGTCTTAAGGAGTGTAAGGCGCAATAATTACTTGCAGATCCAAATTTCCAGTTACAGGATTATAGGGGAGTTAATAACAAATATCATAGCGGGCATTCAAAAATCAATCCCAAATTATCAGGCATAGGATAAACAGTCAAACAATCATCTCCAGATTGCAAGAAGAAGGGTTGACAAGTCGAGGGTTATTTCCAGGATTCAAGGCATTAATTAGAATTCTTATGCATTAAAGAAAACAATTAAAAAAAATAATAATTGAGGAGAGTTTAGTTCGAGAAACTAGCAGATTTTGAGGAATTTCCAGGCACAAAATCAACAATAAGAAAATGAGATGGCAGTCACATGGCATAATATTTCAAGGCAAAGGATTTTTTCCAGTTTTAAAGGAAGAGTATCAACATTAAATCAAATTAGTTCCAGTTTTCTTGTCAAAATTCAGGGATTTAGTTTATAGATAAGATTTTATTCCAAAAAAGGCTCGCAACAACTTGTTCATTAGACCGTGCTATAAAATTATCTTGAGAGATATTTTAAAGAAGGGGGGAGAGGGATAAAATATAGGCTAGCAGGTCTGTTGTTTTCCATTGTAAACCTGAGGGAAGCCTTTCCTTTATATGTTTCAACATCGTAGATCTATGAGAATCTTGTCTATTAGTTTATGTGTTTCATTGTGTTTATTATTCCTCTTATTTGAGAATAACTAATGCACTACAAATTTCCTGTACATTAATGCATTAGTGTGCTTACTCTATTTATCTAAATTTCATTACAATATCTAACATCCATTCTCAGAAAGAATTTTTGTTTGTGGACATTCTTATTATGGATTATGTAAGTTTGATTTAATAGTGAAGCTTGTGCTTTCCATATTTGTTCTCTTTACTCTTCTACCTATGTTTTACCTATGCTTGTCTAATAAATGGTTTGATTGCCTTTGATCAATGAAATATGTCAAGAGACTCCATTCCCAATGGTATTGATCACTGATATTGTATTTATTTCAGTCTTCTACTTAGTATTTTTCTTAACCCTGTCCTTCCCATCCACAAAACTCAAACTAAACAAACCATTACAATAAGTAATATGTGCTAGGCATGCTCTCCCAACATTTAGAGAGCATATTTTAGCGCTAACAATAGCTATAATTATAGCAAAGTTGGTTTTTAACTCTCCCTATCTCAGACTCCTATGTTTGTTTTAATGTCCTTAGAGAGTTATCTCTCCAATCCTAGTCCAAGGCCCTACACCTAGACTAGTTTGTATACCCTACAAATAGAAATTCTAATTGATTTTAAGTGAAGTGTTGAATTTAGGGGTTGTTTAATCAAAAGGTAGCAGATGTGAAACTAAGTTGTGTTTAAAGACTCAATAGAAAAGTAAAAGACTTTTAAGAACATTGTTATCAATAAACTTATTCTTTAGTAATGCGAAAGAATGCTTCAAAGAAATGAAAACTCTTTATTCTTTTAATTCCATGTAATAAATGAAATTTTCCATTAATATGCAATGCAATACTAATACAATTTATTGAATTCAATGCAACTATTTGAAAACAAATAAGACTTATCTTTTCTTTTCAATGAAATTGTAACTAACTTTTGTGAAAATCAAAGTTTTTCAAGAAAAAAATTGAAATAAAAAATCACTAAGAAAATAAAGTACGCTTCAAAAATAACTTTTCTTTTTCAGTTAAAAAAAAGGTAAAGATTTAAAAGAGAAGCACAAAGCATTCCTTCTATATTGTTTTTGTTTTATAGTAAAAGAGAAAATGAAAAACAAAACCAAAATTTTCTTTTAAAAGCAAAACAAGAAGAGACCAAGATGAGAAGAAAAAATAAGTACTTAGAATTATTAAAAACCTATAAGGAAAATAAATAGAACTATTATAAATAGGAAATACCTAAGAAGATATTTCTCAAACCACTCCTACAAACTTGAAACAAAAAAAAACAAAAAAAATCAAACCTTTTTTTTTCCCTTATAATAAAATCTAACTCATTAAATTTTGCAACTGAAATCAGACAAAGCAGAGTCATAGGACCTAAGGTAGACCCAAACACCAAGCCTAACACCCCAGATAAGTAAACAATATTATAAAAAAACTTATCTCTGGAGATGTATGCGACTGTCTCCAAGACAAAACACATATGTGTGTGACTATCTTAAAGGTAAATCATGTATATACACATCTATTATCATATAAAAGCATGTATATGAATTTAAAAGTTCAAAATATAATTGAAACTAAAATCCACCATGTCTGATAAAGCATTAAAAGACTCAGGAAATTAAATATTACTCCGCTAAGTACCAGAAAAAATCAAAACAAAGAAAACAAAGCAATCCCCTAGAGACTAACCCACTAAGGAGAGTCCCCAATATGGTTTCTAGTTTTGTTGGGAGAAAAATCCCCTATGGATGTGAGTAAACCATAACAGATCAATGAATGCTTAAATACCAAACAATTTCCAAGGAAAGAAAACAAAAAAACTGTAACTATTTTGATCAAATAACTAACCATAGACAAAGAAGGAAGCAAGACTTACTTGGTATCCAATGGTTAATGTATATCCCAAGGTAGAAATCTTTCACACTCCTTCCCGATTTCTCCTTCATGAACCTGCAAGACTTTCAAATGCAAGACTACAAAGGAAGGTAATTATCTCATAACTAACTCTCATAAATTTGATCAAAAGAAAAAGTATTTGCAACAACTAGTATTCTAGATAAATAGATATTCAAATACAATGAACATGCACAAACAATACCATATTTTTGAAGGAAAGAGTATCTTTATTATTCAACAACATATTTGAGGTGTAGTTGTTACCTACACCTGCTACGACATTATTCCTTGAATGGACTCTAGTTCCCTCCACCCAAGCTATTGAACATGTAATGAACCTCTGACCCCAATGCACAAACATACCCAAAGAGAATTCAGGGAGATTTCCTGGTCAATCAGGAGATGCATGGAAATGGATGGAAATGAGGGTTTCCAGGTTTGAGGACAAAGATAACATTGAGAATACAAGGGCTTGCAAACACAGTGGGATTTATCCAACATGAATTTTCTTTCATGATTGATTACCTTCTCCTCATGGATCATGCTCTATTTATATCATCCCCAAGCAATTGGAGATGGTTTTGTACGGGAAAAAGGAGGTCAGAAATTAACCAAACCCGTAACTCAACACACAATTATGAGAAATCATAATTTTTTGAGCATTTAATGACATGTACATGACTTTTCTTTGACCAACTCACATATACACGTGTTGTATAACTGTTAGGGCGCATACATGTCTCAACATATATTTTTTTAGAGAATCCAAAGGAGGTATAGGGAAATGATGTCTACAAGTAGGATAGAGAAAAGGCCAAGAAAGCCATCAATGCTTCACTGGTGGCAATTGATGCTATAACAACTACACTTTGATACCACTGTGACCAAACAATTAACCAACACAAATATTTGATGTGAAATATATAATCACTAAATCACTACCTAGAACAACTTGTTGTATGGTAAAATATGCCCATGATTACTTTTAATAGTTCAAATGCTTAATGGATATAAAAACTCAATCACATACATGGATGAGACAAAATATAACCTAGCGAAACCCATATGGGAAAAACTCTAGTGTTGATATGCTTATCTTTCTCAAGTTATTTTATTAAAAGGTTCTCTTATAGTTACAAGACTCTCTAGCTCAAGAAATCAGGAAATTCAAGATTGTAGTTCCAATATTGGGCTCACTATAGGTATATTTCTTCCATATATTTGTCAATTGGTGTTAGCTTAGTTGCTTTATTTGATCTTGTAAATTGTGCAATTCAACATCAACTTCCACTAGTGGACTAATCCTCTCTTTCCTTCAATATTCCATCCAAATAGTCCAACCTATTTTATTTCTAACTGGTTGAACCCATCTTCCATTGCAAACATGAATTTTTATCCTTTCTTTCTTGGGTATGGGGAAGGAAAACAAACTCTGTGACCATTTTTAGAATTGTAACCAATGATCCAGTTATAGTATCCTATTTATATTCCCCAACATTTCATATTCGTGTACAAATTGGGAAATTTGGTTTTCTATGATTGCCACATGGCATGTTGTGATTGGTATAAGGGTCTATGTGTTGACACCTCAAGTTTCCATGTCATTTTACATGCATTATACCACCTCTTATGTCATGGGGCACCTACTTCTTCTTTATATTTTGGAGTGGAGGACCTCTCTTAACTTATGTGGAGGCATGCAAATTATTTTCTCCACACGCCTTTTAGTGTTTTCAGAGTGTGGGGCACAAAGAAACAATATCTACATGGAACAAACAGGTTACTCCTATCATTGCATCACTAAAAATACACGTTCCTTGATCTCCATATAGTGAATCCTCCACACAACCCTTTTCCTTAGCCTCTCTACTTGCCTATTATTTTCATCTAAAACATAGATAAAATATAAAAAAATCCTTCCACCTTACCCACAACTCTACATGCATAAAATGCCACATTCTTTTCATGCCTTAGATATATTTTAAGGGAAACCAAAGACTTCTCTAAAGCATGAAATAGAGATATTCAAGCACATAATTAAAGGGTTCTTAAGCATAGAATAATCAACCATAGAATTTACCAGTATCCATTTTGATATTTCAAGGATCCATTCAGATTAGGCACTCTTGCAAGGCCCATCTCTGTTTTTCAACCTTTCTAAGTTGCCACAAGATACTGAATGAAAGTCCAACATCTCTATCCCTTTCTTTATAGAGATGAATTATCCATGCACTACTATAAAATGGAAGTATCACTCTCATTACCCACATGCTAGGCCTTACAAACCTTCATGTGGCCAATTGGACATGTACCAAATTCAACAAGTCTATGAATAAACCTATTGTGGTAGTCAACCTCACACTAACCCTTAGGCCCAAGACTATCACAACTTAGTTCTCCATCCTAAATGCTAAGGCTGACTAAAACCCTCTTCTTGGCTACTCTTGGTTGAATTCAATTATGGTGATCCATGCACATGATCTTTTCTTCATCCCTGTGATTTCATAGTCTCATCTCGAGGGTGGAGTTCCTAGCAAAATGCCTTTGGTTGGGTGAAAAAGTACCCATTTGAAACTAGTTTGGTGGTCCATTCCTAGAAAGATAAGTATTTGTCTTAATTTCTAGATGAATGTATATATATTGTATTGTTGATATTTATTGGGTTTCCCTTTTTTTATGCCTATGTTAATTTATCCTTTTTTTTCATAGGAAATATGTCCTATTATAGTTAGATTCCAAATGGGTATCTATATGGGGAAGCATAATTGAAGAGAATATGAAATTTTGAATTATAGTGCCTTGACAAAAAGGGAGGTAGGTTTAGGTACATGAAATTATGATATTTGGGTAGATCAAATAATTTTCTTTATTTGGAGCAAGGGTTAGTGGCTGCACATGCATAAACCCCTTCATCTTAATGTTCAATATATGAATTCATCAATTTTTCATTTCATATTTTTTGGACCAAGTATGTGGGCCTATTTTAAACATATTCTCTATACGGTCCTTCCATTTAGAAGGTGATTATTGTTCAATATGCTATCTTTGATGGAATTCCTATTCACTGTCCACTAAGATCTTTTCCACTTATTCTTATAGATGATTCACCTATTAGCGATTATCAAAATGTTTTAGTAGATATTTATCTTTATGATGTGGGCCCATTTTGATGTTCTACATTCAATATCTCCATTCTCAAGGACATATTGTGCCAATATTTGCAAACCAACATTTTTCAGTGAATCTTTCTATTACACATTATGGTGGTACTCCATCTACATGACTAGGAAGACACAAATTGATGACAAGGAAGTTATTTATGACTCATGTGGGATCCCATCCCATAGAAATCTATTTGGGAATACTTCACTACATTTAATAGCTTCATTCCTAGGGACAATTTGTGCCAATTTTGTACCCATAGTAGACCAAGTTGCAAACATCATTAGAAAACCTCTACTAGAGGACACATTAATAAACTCATGAAAATGTATTGGTGTGGGAGATATGGAACTCATGGGGAATAATGTGTAATAACTTTTATATTTGTATCATATTTATAATTAAGTGGGGATGTGAATCTTGTGATGCAATTCCTTCTCTTTGAGCCCCATGTTTAGATAAGGTGAGGGGGGGTTTTGAAAACAGAGGTAATATTCATTTTTTCCTATGACTAACCTTATATTGAGTTGGGTATTTACAAAATCACCCTCATTGTGTATCTTGGCCATGAAAAAAGTTATATTGAACTGGGTATTTATAAACCCACTCTCACTTGTATTTCAACCATGACTAACCCTATACTGAGTTGGGTATTCATACACCCACTCTCATTTTGTAGCCACTATTGAGTTGGGTTTTCATAAACACCCTAATTTTGTGGCCATGTCTGACCCTATATTGAGTTGGGTATTTATAATCCCACTCTTACTTGTATTTAGACCACAACTGATCCTTTATTAAGTTTTGTGTTCATACACCCACTTTCATTTTCATCCATGCCCGACCTTATATTGAGTTGGGTATTTACAAACCCACTCCAATTTGTATATATCATTTCTCTCCATGGCCTCTTGCATATATAATTGGTAGTGGTGTAAGAATCACTTTCTGTCACAGGTTGGGTGAACCTATATTGCATCATTTATTATATTGGGTTTGGTTAAGGACAACTTAGTCAACATAGGCTCATGACCCCTCTCGGGGAAGTGATCTACTCCTTGAGTTGTGTACATATAAACATCTATGATTGGTAATATTCATTCGGGTGGAATATTTTTTACCATAGAGAGCCATCAAAATGTTGTTCTCTCTTGTGCTTGGGTTATTTCATTTTTTACCATAGAGAGCCATCAAAATGTTGTTCTCTCTTGTGCTTGGGTTATTTCTCTCTCCAATTCTATGCTTGGATTTTTTTTTCCTCAGACACACATGCTTGGGTTTATTTTCTCTTTATTTTTATTTTTCCTCAGTGCTGGGTCCCCCACCTCCCCCACCTCCACCCCTCCCCCTACTACTACAATACTACTAATATAAACACTTCTTAAACACAAGTTGGAGATGGAATATATATGGAGAGATAACATCTCACATATCTATATAAGTCACAAATATATATGCAATAATTCTTAAGATTATAACTTTACAACTACAATATATGGATTATTAATCAGTATAATTGTACAGTGGGAATGTTTTATCTTGTGCAATATGATATCAAACTAGTGTAAGAGTTTAAGAAGTTTTCATTACAGTTTTTGTTTCTTATAGTGGACATTGACAAGAAGATTTAATGTTAACCACGAAAAATATATTTTGTAAAAAATGTATTACAATGTTTAAGCCATGTCACAAATATTTCATTTCAGAATACAATGTTTGTAAAACAAAGTTTGATATAATAATTGTCAAAATCTTATAATGCACATAAAAAATATAATAGTTCCTATGGAAGTAGTGTGCTGATATATCCTTGATGGTTAGCTCAATCCGTTGGTACCACTATTGCAAAGACATTTCTAATAATCAAGTGAATTGTGTAGGTCCAGAGTTCAATTCCCATGAGGATAGGTGCACTAAGTCTATGTCACCTTCTTTACAATAAGTACCATCCTCAGAATGGGGGAAATTGCATGGAAGTTTGCTAGGGATTTATTTCCAAGGAAAACAAATAGTGGGATAATGAAGAAGAATATTAATTACCACCATTGATCATGTTAAATTAACCATAAAAAATTATGGACCAAGTGAATTGGTTAGTGTAACATTCCTAGTTTTGGATCTCCATTAATTGGGAATGAATCTACAAGTTGATAAATACATTTTTCTTTGCACGATTTTTTCATTGATTGACCTTAATAATACTATGCCAAACGACTCATCTATAACACTACTACTGAAATTATCTTTATGATGAGGCAACCCATTGCCAATTTTGTTAAATTGAATAATTTGTTTAATGTTACCAATTGCAATTAATCAATCGTCAAATTAGATTGCAAAAAGTGAACTGAATAGTTGTATATGATACTTAATTTCACATAAGTATTTGAAGAAAACCAATTTAAGCAACGATAAGCAATAAGTCTAGATACCTATGCAAAACACCATAAGATATCATTCAAAGAAAATACTTGTCTATCCCACACCCTATAATTAATAGAAATATGGGTGTTCCACCCATAAATTTGATTCTCAGAAAAGTAGAATTTGATTGTAAATATGATAAAAAGAAAAAACTATGTTTAATTAGGGGTTGCTTGATTAGAAACTTAATTTAACCCCTAAAATATACGCTAAAATAATTCTTCAGTTAAATTTATTGTGCGACTAATGTTTGTGAAGGTAAATTTGTGAAAAAAATGAAACAAAACTAAACTACTACATAATTATTTAATATCTAGCACGAGGAATAACAACAAATATAAACAACATTTTTCAATAGTACTATACACAAAACTAATAATATACAATTCATATTACCAATAGGAAATCATAACAAACACTATATGGTTACATGATCATAATTGTCATTGAAACACTTATGTTTCTGTAATTAAATTCTCTCTAAAAAATTGTTATCTTTGCTTGTAAACATGGACATATACACTATGTTTATGTTTACCAATTACTAAATAAGGCTAATTCACATAACATAATTTCATTTAAAAATGACCAACTCAGGAATACTTTATAATTAAAAATCCCATTCAAAATTCCAAGAGGTGTCTGCCCACATTAGAAACGATGTAAAAATGATCGCTCTTAAGACTTTGATTGACATGCCATGTACATCCAAGATGGAAAATGACCCTTTGATTTTCAAAGGGTTGCCATACATGTGAAATATACAATAACTTATCATTGACAACATTATGGAGTAAAAGAAGATAAAAATATCAAACTATTACCATACATGTGAAATATACAATAACTTATCCTTGGCAACATTATGGAGTACAATTTTGGAGTAAAAGAAGATAAAAATACGTTACTATGTCTTAGATAGGTCACTTAGGATAGTGTACATATTTTTTTATTTTAAATTTGTTAGTGAAAGTGGGTAGAAATTAGGAAAATCATGCAGTCTAATGTTAACTATAAATATCTTTATTCTATGGTAGATGTTGGAAAATTGGTTTAGATAGTTGGTTTTCATTGATGTCAACCCTTGGAGAGTGATATTGGAGATTGATGTCAACCCTTAGAGAGTGATTTCAACCCTTAAAGAAGTCTGATAGCATATTCTGGTAGCCTCGATGGTGTGGTTTTGGTACCCGAAGTTGAATGATGATTATTGATATAAATTACAGTGTAAATTCAAGCATGACCCTCACAGATGGATAATACTCATTGTGCCATTTTTGGTGATATGTGGAATTCCACGTGGTTCCTCACGGTTAGGGAGATATGGCCTTGTAAAGTTGGAAGCCCCAAAGAGTGGTCAAGAAGCCCCTAGTTGATTACAAGTCTTTAATGAAAGGGAAAATTTGTTGTAACAAGAAATTTCAAGAATCCCTAAAATTAAGGAAGAGGTCCTAAAGTTAAGGAAAGTGGTCCCAAAGTTAAGGAAAGAGGTTAATTAGAAAAAGTATAAATACACCTCAAGAAGTCTCTCATAAGTACATTACAAATACACACAAGTTCATTGAATATCTATCTAATTGATCAAGTGATTATTATTTGAGGTAACCAAGGACATCCGAGGCCTTTTTCAGAGGGAAGATGAAGTAAAGAAGGGAAAAATTCCAAGGGAGGATGAAATCTTGTGAGGATGTGTTCTAAGGTATGTTATCTACATGTCGTCTTGCCATTTTCACTATAACGTGTTTTGTAGAAATATTCAGATAGTTAAATATGGAGGGTATTGATACTACATATCATGGTACATGCTGTAGAAATTTCATATTTTGGGTCATTGTAGTTTGGTAGATACACTCTGTGGAAGATAGGGATTTTGGCCAGTCCTGGAACTAGTCTCAAACATATATTTCAGATAAAACAATCATAACTTATTCATAGAAGATTCAAATTCAGTGAGACAAAATGAATTGGATATATTACATTCCTTAGTATGTTGTGTGCAATTTTTAGATCTAGATATCACATATTCCACATGAGGCATGCTCTACAAGTTCGCTCTCTAGAATAAGCCAGAATTCAACAAGGTCTGCCATTTTTACTATAACTCATTTTCTGGGATGTTCCAAGAAGTGAAAATTGGGGGAATTTCAGATAAGGTACTGAGGAATATTGGGTACAATTTTCAGACATTTATTCATTACATGTACATAGTTATGCTTGTTGAAAGTTAGGGTTTGTGACTAATCCAAAACTAGTCCCGTGAGACTAAGGTAATGTTTGATGAAGATTTTATTCTCTTGTTGTTGAAGTTGAGGAAGGCTTGCAAGTCTATGATCACATACACCAAGTCTATTATAGAGTTATAGGTATGTTTATATGCATGTTTTAAGGGTTACATGTTGATGATGTTATGGTGTATGGCATGATTGAGACATATCATGAGTAATATGGTATATGGTTGAGGCACATGGTTTGAGGAACATGTTGGCTATTGGGAACATTGTTTGAGATACATTTTTGGTATATGTATGAGGCAATTTTTGGTGATCTATATACATTCTTGGTACACATTCAGCACATATTCTTGGCATATGGTTGATGCACATTTCATGGTACATGGTACATGGCGATGGTTGATATACATGGTTGGCACATGGTATGGTGTTGATGTACATGCTTGGTACATGGTATGGTGTTGATATACATAGTTGATGTGCATGGTTGGTACATGGTTGATGATACATGTTGTGGTACAAGTTTATGCATGCATGGTACAGGTTTGGTACATGGTATGGTACAAGCACACATCTTGTGATGGTATGTTGGTGATCTTGGTGTATGCTTGGTAGAGGCATGTGTTGTTGATGTTGAGCATATGGTTTGAGATATTCTCTTGGTGGTATTGGCATGAGTTGCATGTAGATGAGAGTGAATTTGGTTTCGTGGATGAGATAGTGACAGGTTGGACATGTTGATGTGACAGTGAGAGTGAGAGTGACAGTGAGAGTGAGAGTTACAGTGACAAAGTGTGTGGCAGTGACAGTGAGAGTGAGAGTTACAGTGACAAAGTGTGTGGCAGTGACAGTGGAAGATTCCATGAAAGTTGGTGTATATTTATATTTCAAGGCGTAAGGACAGGGCAAGGAAAGGGGGTTGTAGCCTCCTTCCAGTTGGAGTCAGAGAACCAGGGAGTTGGAGATTCCTTCCGGTTGGAGCCTGAGAACTAGGTGGTTGTGGCCACCTTTCGGTTGGAGCCAACGAACATAGGGGGTTATATCTTAATTCTGGTTGGAGCCAGAGAATTCAGGGAGTTGTAGCTTCCTTCAGGTTGGATCCTGAGAATATGGGGTTGGATCCTCCTTCTAGTTGCAACTGGAGAATTTGAAAGTTGGTGCTTTCTATGAATGAATTCTTGATATATATAAGAAAGAATTCTGTGGTTTTCTCCCATTTGGGTTTCCACATAAAAGATGGTGTATTGTGTTCTTGATGTGATGTTGCTTATGTTTACATGCTTATGATATATATATTGGATGCATTCATATATGAAACAGTGATGATAAATTGTTGAACACTATTGGTAAAAGTTAAATAATACATATTATGGTTAAAAGTGGTATAATTTATCATTACTGATTCACCCCCCCCTCTTAGTAATCCAAAAATTGGTATCAGAGTAGGTTTTTTCAAGAGACAATTTAACCACTGGAAGGAGATCCTGGAATATACTGAGAATGGAGTACCACTGTTTAATGGTCAAAATGGTCTAGAGTATGAGATGTGGAGCATAAGGATGAGAACCCTTTTAAAGGCACAAAGATATGATATTTGGTATTCAATTGTCACATGATACAATGCTACCAAGAAAACAAAGACTCTAGCCAAGAAGGAATTGAAGAAGAATACAAAAATAGAAATGGATTTCATCTGGGAAGGATTACCTGATCTAGTAAGAGAAAAGGTTGGAAAGTGTTCATCAACTAAAGAACTTTGGGATAAGCTACATGATATCTATTTTTCTCCCATCACAGAGTTAGAGTTTGCTAAAGAAGATACATGTACAAAACAAGAAGAAATGTTCTCATCGTGTTAAATAGATTAAGAAGAAGAAAAATGTGAAGTGACATAAGACAACGTAAGTGAGTTATTTTTCTTTAATTGTGAAGAGCGTGTACATCTTGAAATTGAATGCCCTTACTTGAAGATTGAAAATTATGAAATATAATACAATACTGAGATTGAAAAGGAAGACTTGATTAGTGCTTTAGATGAACTAAAGAAAGAAAGAGAAGAAAATAAGTCACTCAAGATAGAATTGATGAAGCAAAAGGAAAGTGTTCGATGTTTCAAAGAAGCCCAACAAGTTATCGAGAACTTAAGAGCTCAGCTAGAAGAATCCAGAAAGATCTAAGAAAATATCGAAGGTCAAAATAAATGTTTCTAATCCAACATAGAAACATAGAAGTAAGAAGCTGAAAAGAGAGAGAAGATATTGACAAATCCTCTCAAGGAAAGAACTAACAATTTAAACCATCTTGAGGTAGAGTTTGGTCAAGAAGAGAGAAGACTTGAAGAAGAAATAATTACATTGAAGATCCAACTTGAAGAAGAAAAGAGAATAGAAGAAGTCATGAAGTCTCGGATGATGAAGAAAGAAGAAGAGGTGGAGAATCTTGAAGAACAAGTTGTCATGTTAAGAGAAAAAGTTGTCAAGCTCAACACAAATGTTGAAGAGAAAGAAACATCCACATCATAAGTTGAAGAGAATCCAACTAGGTTTCCAGAAAGGAAGAATGAAGAGAAGCCAAAGACATACACAAAATTCATTAAAGGTTCAGTAAAGAAGGAAGAATGCAAGCCCTTGAAGAAGAACTACAGAAGTGCAAAAGACTCGAGAAGACGACTACAAAAGAAAATCCTCCATGTTCAAGACACAAAGAAGCCTCAATAATGATCATGATCAGCCAAGGCATGAGTTCATAAGTACTACACCACAAAGAAAATCATTCACTCCCACCTATGTAAATTTATTTTATGGTAATTATTTTTATTGTACTAACTTTGGACATAAGTTTGCAGATTGCAGGGATTATTGAAGAAATGTTCAAAAAATAAATGCTTATGTGTCCCAACATAACATTGAGTGTTACAAATTCCACAACTTTGGTCATATAACTCCGAGTTATAAAAGCATTATAGTTCCATCTATGAAGAAAAAAATAGATATCATATACACTAAGATTTGGAAAAGAAAGGAACAAGAAAAAGAGCAAGTGAAAGAAGAATAGGTGAATAAAGACCAGGTCCTAGAGATTGCATGAATTGCAGTAGTACCAGAAAGAAAAGAAGAGTAGGTTCAAGAGATTGTACTTTCAGGAATTGTAGTGGAAGATCAATCCACATAAATAAATGAAGTCATAGTTCAAAGAGATTATTAGTCCACAGACGAAGAGAAATATGACTCTGCATAAGAGAAGGTATTCTTCTGATCCATCTAGCTTGGAGACTCCCAACAAATATGACCGTTGAATGGGGGGAGTCTATGCAATAGTTGAGACATATCATAGATCCATCCTTCATGCAACTTACATGGTTTGAGGAGATAGATCCAGAGAAGTCAGAGAGCAGAAGTACATAATGACAAATTGATCGACTGTGAAAGTAATATTCCCACATATGTGTCAATTGGTAGTTACACATGCAAAAGTTTATGGTCATATTTAGGAAAATATATCTTCAGTACAGGTTGTTCCAGACATGCAGATTTTGATGAGTATATGGATTATATCAGTAGACATATTTGATTTGGAGTAGTCTTTGTATAGTGAAATATGGGTCAACATTGTGGAAAATTGAGTAGAAGATTTATGGACAAATTGTGACATATGGTTAGAGATTGATTCAAAGATTCACAGATCGGTTCAAATATTGGTTCAAATATTGATTTAGAGATTCAAAAATTGGTTCAAAGACTGATTCATAGATCAACTCAGAGACAATTGGATGATTATGTTAAAGTAATATTTGAATGCTTTAAATTTGAAATATTTTTATATATGTTAGTGAATTACATGAGGAAGCACCAATGGACAATGAAAAACACTTGAAAAGAAGGAAAAAATTCATAGGTATCCCTACATTGATCTACAAAACATATGGAAAAAAATTCAAGTCATCAAAGGAAGAGATCCAAAAAGGAATATCATTAACATCCATACATGTGGAGACATACCCACATGGGGAGTTATTCTTTTTCCCATGATTGGTTAGAGTAGGTACAGTGTCAAAAGGAGACATATCGATAGGGGGAATTAACCTTTGGTCAAAGAGGGAGAGAAAGATCAAATGCATAGAGATATTTGTGAAGAGAAAGAAAAGAGGCATGTAGACAGGGGGAGCATCCCCAAGGAGAGATACCCTTTTCCATTGATGTTAAAGGGGGTGAGTGAGAAACATTGATGAGGAGCGATGGTCACAGGGGGAGCTTGAGCATGAGTGTTGTCATGTCTAAGTGATGAAATCAATGTTGGTGTTGCCATCATTGCCAAAGGGGGATATTTTTGGACAATTTTCTAAGTGTTTCCACGTGGGGCATGCTCTACAAGTTCTCTCTCTAGAATAAGCCATAATTCAACAAGGTTTGCCATTTTTTCTAGAACTCCTTTTATAAGATGTTCCAAGCAGTGAAAATTGGGGGAATTGCAAAGAAGATATTGAGGAATGTTGGGTACAATTTTCATACATTTATTCATTACAAGTATGGATTTATTTTTGTTGAAATTTAAGGTTTGTGACTAATCCAAAACTAGTCTCGTGAGACTAAGGTAATGTTTGATGAATATGTTATTCTCTTGTTGCTGAAGTTGAGGAAGGTCTACATGTATGTGATCACATACAACATGTATATTACATATTTACAAGTATGTTTATATGCATGTTTTTAGGGTTACATGTTGATGATGTTATGGTGTATGGCATGAATGAGACATATCATGAGTGATATGGTATATGGTTGAGGCACATGGTTTGAGGAGCATGTTGGATATCAGGCACATTGTTTGAGATACATTTTTGGTATATGTATGAGGCACTTTTTGGTTATCTATACACATGCTTGGTACACATTTGACACATATTCTTGGTATATGGTTGATGCAAATTTCATGGTGCATGGTATATGGTGATGGTTGATGTACATGGTTGGTACATGGTATGGTGTTGATGTACATGGTTGGTACATGGTACGGGGTTGATATACATAGTTGATGTAAATGGTTGGTACATGGTTGATGGTACATGTTGTAATACCCCAAGGACATGCCCCAATTGCATTATGAATTGTAATTATGTTGTATAGTTTGGTGAGCCAAGTTTATATAAGATGGTGGGATTATGTGTTTATAGGCTAGAGAGACTAAGTGTTAAAGGTCAGGAGCCTGATTTTAAACATGTAATGATGCACATTATTAATATAAAAAAACATCTTTGTGTGTGGATCGACCACAATGAATGAGTACTGGGAGACTAAGCTTCCAAAAAGTATGGGTAAGGGAGAGGGGGATGAAAGGTTGGACGAGGGGCTAAGCTTAAGGGATTAAGTCTTGGAGATAATAATTTAGTATTATTCCAAAGTGGTGTGAAAGGTATGTTTTTTTATCCAAAGTCCTGAGAGGGGCAACATATGCAACTCCAACGTGTGAGAAAAGAGAACGCATGGAGATCCAGGAAGACAAGTGTCGACCTAGGCATGTGTGGTTAAAAGATAAAGCATCAGTTGAGTTTGGGGTTCCTTCTACATTCTATTGTCGACTGTCTGAAACCGTGAATCTAGTCTGATCTCTGCATGCATACCCTCATGCAGCTCTGAAACCCGAAGCCTGTGATGTTTTCTTAAGGAGCCAATGCACCCTCTGTCTGAACCGTTGAGTCTGTGTTCGACCTCTGCATGGATTGCTTGTCACGCATCCCTGAAACCAGAGCCGTGAGTTTGTCCTGTATTATTGGTTGGGAAAACCGAATGTTCTGTAATTTCTTAGCCTTGTTATGTTGTAGCATTTGTCTTTCACCAGTTTTGGGAAGCCTGTGTCTGTGTTCCCAGTTGACTATTGTGGCTGCGCAGTGCTTGACTATGTGTGGCTTGCTGGCCAATGTATGATCGTGCTGAGCCTAGTGGTTGCCCGACTGTATTGGAAACCGAGTTGAAGGAAACAGGTTGTCTGGCCTATGTGTAACACTCTCTCCAAGCGAGGGAAGTGGTTGCGGTTGAAGAGGTAGGTTACCAAGCCTATGAGCGACTCTCTCTCCAGGTGAGAGAGTGTGCGGAGGAAGTGAGAAATCCTGGAAGGGGTCCTGTAGCTGCCATAGAGCTCAGAGAAATCCGGTCCGGTCTATTGTTGAAGCCCAAGGCAAGGGAGGTTAAGCAACCGAAGGACTGTCCGGGTGNCTGGGGTGGGACAGACACGTGGGGAATGAGGGTTTGTGAGCATTGGGCATAAATAACTCCTAGGAGAGAATCCTTCCTCTGTAACTGTGTGTCTTCCCGTTGACCTTGCCTAGCCTAGGAATCCATTGCCCGGTGGAGCTTAGTCCCAGCTCGGGGGTGACCTACTGCTGAGAGTGATAAGCATCACGGTCTAAGCCTGGGAGGTTCATGGAAGGTCTACATGCAGTTGGTGGAATTACCACAGTTTCAAAGATAAGTATTAGTTTATGCTCAATATTATGTTTTGCATGTCTGTGATGCTTATATGTTATCGTGTATTATGTTGTGCATATGAGTTATTGTTAATATCCTTGGTGATGTATATAAGCAGTAATCATGTGCTTACTATGTGTTGTTTGGTTAAATATGTTAATTAGATTTAATACACATGTTGTATAAATACGTATGAGAATGTTCCATGTAGTAGCGTTTTCCCGGCCGTGGGGTTGATGGTCGAGGATGTTACATTATGGTATCAAAGCCCAAGGTTTCAACGCTAACCCTGGATGGGCCAGATAAGTGGTCTTTGGACCCAAGGTTTCGAGAGAAAATTGTGTCTAGAGGACTAATTTCAAACCTTAGATTGTTTTTGAGTGCCAAAGGGTTACATTGGCCGTGTTACGAAGCTCAGGAGGAGTAGCAGTAGAATAAAACCGCAGTTAGTGTGGTATTTGACAACAGAGAGAGAGGACACTCAACACTTTGGATGTTGGAGCCGTAGGATCTATTCAGAAAGAAAGGAAAAACCTTTACGACCGTTAGATATGGATAAGGTGTCAGGAGGATATCCGAGAAGCCTTTCGGGAGTTCGGCTATCCGGAAAAGAAGGGTGCGCTGAGACACAAAACCCTGAAACCCAAAACTCTGAAGTCCCGAGAAGATCTACATTATAGATCTAGGAAAAAGATCTCATCCATTGGATCGAGCATAAGAGCAGAGAGCAATTTCAGGAGTTCGATTGTCGAGAGAAGTGGGATGTGCTGATGCAAAAACTCCTGAAGCCCGAAATCGTGAAATCCTGAAGAGCCGAAGTAGTGGGTCTAGTTGACGTCACTTGGATGGATGTGGACCCATGGGATCTGTGCCATGTTCCAGTGGGCACCGAAGGAAAATAAGACACAGTAGGGACGGATGACGTCACTTGAGGTAACGTGGACCTTCTTAAGTACACCACATGTCACCACTATGGTTGGTGACAACTGTGTTGTGGGCCCGGAGGCTAGAAAGGTCAGAAGTTCGGAAGTCGAGAGTTGGAGAGCGAAGCGAGTGTGAGAGCCTACAAGTCCAAAACCCCAAAACTCTGAGTCCCGAAGTCCTGAAAAACTCTGATGACGAAAAGACCACAGTGGATTTCAGTCGTTGGAGGATGAGTAAATGTGGATCGTTGATCCACCCGATTTCGCGAATTTGGTAATCGAAACTCCGCGAGATAGTTGTGTGTGCCTTGAAATTTTCAGAAAGTCAAGTAGCACCTAGTGGTCTAGTGTTTGGTCATGGTCCGCGATCGCATGGGTTAGAGACTAATAAAGAGGGGGCTATCACATGAAAGTTACAGAGACGAGCAGAGCTCGGAAAATTCATGAAATCGAAACATTTTATTAAATTGGATTGGTTTTGAATGTGTGGAATTTGTTAAGAAGAGATGACCTAACAAATTGTAGTTGTATACACGTTATGATTGCAGAAGTTTGGCGAGTGCCAAAACCGATTAGAATTTCCACAGAGTGCAAAGAAATGGAAGAAGCATGGATTGCCTCCAGTTTAGAGAATGAAAGAGAAGGAATGGATGTCCACTTGGGAGTTGAAGGATCGAACTCCAGTGGGCACAGAGAAGAGATGGATAAAGAAGGGCATATGATTAAAATCATTGAAAAATTGCAGAAAGATGCCCAAATTCACCGAACAGTTAGCAGAAAGATCAAGAAGACTCAGGATAAACAAGGTGAATTCAACTTAAATTTGTTGAAGAGTCTGAAAAGAATCGAAAAGAAATTGGAAAAAGAGAGTGACTCAAGAAAAACAGGGAGTCGTAGGACCCTTGAGAGTAAAAGAAGATTGAGAAGTGTTAGCAGACATCGTTGTCACTCCCTAAAGCATTCTGGTAAGGAAGCACATAGTAGTTCAAGCCCATCACCTACTAGAAAGCATAGGAGGTCTAGAGTGGATGAACTAAAGGGCAAAATGAATAAGATTAAGCCTCCTATATTTGATGGAGAACATAAGAAGGAGGAAGATGCCGAAACATGGTTGCTTGGCATGAGGAAATATTTCCAACTGTAGAATTATTTCTCTCATGCAGAAGGAAGAATTGTGATGTATCAACTGAAAGGAAAAGCATCCATGTGGTGGGATTAGCTTGTGCATGTGCATCACATTAAAGAGAAAGATATCACTTGGAAAGAATTCAAGAGATATTTCGAGAAGAAATACTTGACTAAAATATATTATGATAGAAAGATGAAGGAGTTATTTGAACTCAAGCTAGGCAACATGACCATTAATGAGTATGAACATAGGTTCCTGGAATTGCTAAAGTATGTTCCATTCATCAAAGCTGAGACTATCAAGATTCAGAGGTATCTAAGTGGATTTCAGCCTTCCATTGGGGACAAGATTCAGTATGATGACCCAAAAACCATGGAAGAGATGATAAGGAGGGTGAAATGCTTATATGAACAACAAAAAGAAAAGTCTACCTTCCAGAAGGCTTGGGAAGACAAGAAGAATTTCAAGAAAGAGAAGAGACAAAAGGGAAGCAAACCTTCCTTTTTCAGAAATAATCCTCAGGGAAAACCATCTTTTAGAGAGCCCGGGAAAGCTGAAGTGGGTGGACAAATGCCAAGACAGACACCTATGGAGTGTTGGGGTTGTAAAGGAAACCATAGGTACAAAGATTGCCCCCACAAAAATGATAAAGTGAGATTTTCCCACAATGTTCAGCAAGCTAAAACAATGGAGGACATGGGCAGTAGAATGCCAAGGATCTATGTGGCCCTGGACAACAAACAAGATGAATTTCAATCACACATGATTAAAGTGGAAGGTATGATTAACAACCGACCATTTAATAATTTAATTGATTAAGGGGATAGCCATAGTTATATAGATCCTATAGTGGTGGAAAGTTTTCATTTGTCAAGAATAAAACATGAAAAGTATTGGTTAGTGCAGTTGGCTATAGGAACCAAGAGAAAAGTCACGGAGTTGGTTAAATCTTGTCCCGTGGACATGAATGGACTGAGCATGAAGGCTGAATTGGATATTCTTCCTTTAGGCTCTTATGATTGTTTAATTGGGATGAACTGGTTGGACCAACACCATGCCATCCTGTATTGTCATAAGAAGGAATTAACTTACCTGGATGAGGAAGGGAATAGGAAAACAGTCCAAGGAATTCCCAGAGCTGTTGCTATCAGAGAAATCTCAGCAATGCAGCTGAAGAAGTGCTTTAGAAAAGGCTGTCAATTATTTGCAGCCCATGTGGAGGAAACACCTAAGGATAAGGTGTCAGGTATCGAAGACCACGTGGTACTAAAAGAGTTTGAAGATGTATTTCAGGAGGTACCCAGACTGCCTCCAAAGAGAGATATTGACTTCTTTATAAATTTGATGCCTGGAGCAACTCCAGTGTTGAAAGATCCTTACAGAATGAGTACGCCAGAGCTGAAAGAGTTACAATTGCAGCTTGAAGAGATTCTGAAGAAGGGGTATATAGGCTCAAGTGTGTCACCTTGGGGAGCCCCAATTCTGTTTGTGAAGAAGAAATATGGAACATTGAGATTGTGTATTGATTTTAGACAATTGAACAAAGTGATTGTAAAGAACAAGTATCCTCTGTCGAGGATTGATGACCTCTTCAATCAGTTGAAGGATGCGAAGATATTTTCGAAGATAGATTTGAGGTCGAGATATCACCAAGTAAGGATAAAGGATGAAGACATCAACAAGACCTCCTTTAGAACAAGGTATGGTCATTACGAGTTCATAGTGGTTCCCTTTGGGTTGTCAAATGCACTCGTTGTTTTTATGTATCTGATGAATGGTGTATTCAAGGACTATTTGGAAAAGTTTTTCATAGTCTTTTTGGATGACATTCTGGTGTATTCCAAGCAGAGGAAGAGAATGAACAACATCTTAGGATGGTTTTGCAGGTGCTAAGAGAGCACCAACTATATGCCAAGTTGAGCAAGTGCTTGTTTTATCAGGAGCAGATCCATTACTTGGGGCATATTATTTCAAAGGATGGGATAGTTGTAGATCCTGAGAAGATTAAGGCCATTAGAGGATGGTCAGCGCCAAGGAATGTGATAGATGTCAGATCCTTTATGGGTCTAGCTGGTTATTACAGAAGGTTCATTGTAGGGTTCTCAAGGATAGCTCACCCTATCACTTCCTTGCAAAGGAAGGAGAAAAAGTTTCAGTGGACAAAAGATTGCGAGAAAAGATTTCAATGATTGAAGCAACTATTAACCAGTGCTCCAATCTTGAGGATTGCAGACCCCAAACGAAGATTTTATGGTGTGCACTGATGCATTTAAAGAAGGAATGGGAGGAGTCCCTAGTCAAAATGGATTTGTAATTTGTTATGAATCCAAAAAGTTGAAAGAGAATGAAAGGAATTACACATGTCATGATTTGGAGTTAGCGGCCATTGTTCATGCTCTGAGGAAATGGAGACATTACCTCATGGGAAGGAGGCTTGAATTGAGAAAAGACCACAATGGTCTGAAGTATTTATTCGATCAACCAACCTTGAACGCTAGACAGAGTAGGTGGCTAGAATTTCTCCGTGAATACGACTTTGATATCAAGCATATCAAAGGGAAGGAGAATAAAGTGGCTAATGCACTCAGCAGGAGAGTACATGAATTACATGCTACAACCATTAGCATGTATCAGACTGATATAAAGAGCAGATCTTTGGAAGCTGCAAGCCCTGACTTGAAGTACATGGAGTTGGTAGCAAAGCTACAACAAGGTGAAACACCATAGAAAGTGGAAAATTATAAGTTAGAGACTGATGGAATACTTTTGTACAAGAACATAGTTTATATACCCAATGTTTAGGGTTTGAAACTCGCGATTATNCCCTGGATATCATAAGACTGTGGAAACAATCAAGATCCATTACTTTTGGCCAGGTATGAAGAAAGAGATCGCTGAATACATCGCCAGATGTATGGAATACCAGAAGGTTAAAGCTGAGCACATGCACCCAGCAGGGTTGTTGTAGCCTTTACCCATTCCTGAGTGGAAGTGGGAGGTAGTGACAATGGACTTCATCACGGGATTGACCAGAACAGGCAAGCAACATGATTCCATTATGGTGGTGGTGGACAAGCTTATGAAAGCTTCCCATTTCATTTCGTTAAAGACCACTCACAAGGCAGCGAATGTTGCTGATATTTTTATGAAGGAAGTGGCACGATTGCACAGAATTCCCAAGACAATTGTGTCTGACAGAGACCTGAAATTTACCTCAAATTTTTGGAAAGGTTTATTCAAGGGATTGAGAACGAACCTGAATTTCAATACAACCTATCATCCTGAGTCGGATGGGCAGATAGAGCGGGTGAATTGAGTGATAGAATACATACTGAGGATATATGTGATGGAAAAACCATTAAAATGGGAATACTACCTGCACTTGGTAGAATTCGCCCACAAAAATGGGTATCAAGCATCATTGAAGATGAGCCCATTTGAAGCACTTTATGGAAAAAATTGCAATACTCCAGTAACCTGGGATAATCCAACTAACAGAGCAGTAGTTGGGCCATAGTTGCTAAAGGAAATGGAAGAACAGATGTTAAAAATTAAGAAGAATTTGAAAGCTGCCCAAGACAGGCAGAAAAGTTATGCTGATAAAAATAGAACCCACAGAGAGTTCAAAGTGGGTGATCATGTTTTTCTGAAAGTAAAAGCCAATAGAAGTTCCTTGAAGTTGGGAAACTGTTCCCAGTTGGCAGCCAGATTTTGTAGGCCATTTGAAATCCTAGAAAGGATTGGGCTAGTTGCATATATGCTTGCATTACCTACATCCATGACTGTACATAATATGTTTCATGTCTGATTACTTAAGAAATATATGCCTGATCCTAATCATGTGATTGATTGGAATGTGATCTAGGTGGAACAAGAAGGTGTCCTGCAAGTGCATCCTATGTGCATATTGGACCAGAAA